>SNQN01000495.1:35375-93585 GCA_008642245.1 Bassia scoparia
GAATCTTCAATTACCGAGGCTCATTAGCCCCTCGGGGCTCGGCTAACTTGGGTTTTATTAGCCCCTCGGGAACCTCAAATAGCCCGTACAGTCATCATAACTTACATCATGGGGCTTATTAGCTTCCTCCACCAAACAATGACACAAGAAATCGGCCCCCCTCACCAAGGGGCTATACTCAAASTTGACAAACCACCGCCTAGGTGACCTTCCCCTATCGGAAGCACCGTCTCGGCACGATCGTTGGTCTGTGACCTTCGAACAAGCAGCCTGACCGGCTTCTTGAATAAATCCCTGACCGAGTACCTTCAGTCTTGTAGACTTGAGAGACACATAACCAGACCAAGGAGGTTGACCATGGTTCCGCTTGACACCTAACCTCCCTCGGTCCTCGGTATAAGTATCAAGCGTGGGGCTAATTGTCCCTGCCCAATGGCCAAGCGCCACGTGGCATCCAGTAGGTCCCACCTTAACCCAAAAAGGAGGAATATGTGGGCCCCACGTACCTACATAATAAGGGTACCCTTAACAGGGTACACTTGGCAGTATCAAGAGACAAAGTCTGACACATACCAGACTTTTGTCCCACATTGTTTGAAAGAACAATATTCGTCCCACATTGGGAAAAATCACCAACAGTCAACCTCACCAAACCCTATAAAAAGGGAGTTGGTGAGCTCACTCCAGGTATCTAATTCTGAACCCACCGAGTATAGTCTAGTGCCTACACCTAGCTTGCTCGACCTTCAGTTAGCTCTCTTTGCTGACTTAAGCATCGGAGGGGCTTTTCCCGGAGATCCCCCGGGTTAGTCAACTTTGCTTGTTTTGCAGGTTAGCCGGAAGAGACTAGTATCCATTCTCAGGACGTTGACGGAAGCACGTGCATGCCAGCTGTCGTCCCCAGTTATTATTACTCACCCTAGTTTTTCATTGTATTCTTTGTAAGTTCCTTGAACAGAAACAATCGTCATTATTACTCCCTCCGTTTTTTTTAGTTGTTCCAGTTTCTATTTTGGGATGTTTTTAAATAGTTGTTCCAAACCAATCTAAAAATAACTTTTTCACATTTTACCTACTTTATTTACTCTAACATTAATGACTTACCCCTTTCTAAAGTCAACTTTCATTACTTTACCCAATCTTTTCACCCAAAATTACTATTTCCCATAAAATTTCATTCACACATTTACTCTTTTACCTAACTTATTCAACTTTTTACCCAACTTACTCAACTATTTTATTCAACTCAATCAACTCTTAAAAACCGTTCCATAATGATATGGAACATCTAAAAAAAACGGAGGGAGTATTAAATTATTATCATAGTATTATTATCTAAAAAAATAGAATATACATTATTGCAACGGTCCAACCATTTTAAACTTCAAATTCAGCTATGACAACGACTCTTCAAAACTAAACTGTTGCAATAGCTAATTTGAACCGTTGCAAAAGATCCAAGAGACCTAAGGCAACGGTTAAAACCATTGCAATATCTCCCTATAACCGTTGCCATAGATAGCTTGCTTAAATATTTAACCGTTGCCATAGATCCTTTGGACTGTTGCAATAATAGAACTATGGCAACGGTTTACTTGAACCGTTGCAATATATAGGTCCAAAAAATCGTTGCCTTAGGTCTATAGCAACGCCACCAACCGCAACGGTTAATAACCATTGCCTTAGCCCTAATGCAACGGTTTTGGGTATATATTGTAACGGTTTTTAACCGTTGCCATAGCTAAAAAATGTAGTCGTGAGACTATTTACTGCCATATTGTCAATAAATTGGATTAGACACGAACATAAATACAGGATGATTAGGAAATCAACCAAAATGCATGTAGTGCAACACAAATCTAAAGATAGTCACATAGTGACTAATTCAACATTTAGAATTAGGGTGTAACTGCATCATTACCCATGAAGAAGGCACTAAGAATCACAATAATCCAGTTAAGAGAAGAGTCAAAGGGTGAAAGGGGCATTTAAATGTATAAAGGGTGAGCAGAAAAAAAAAGACTTAAGGGTGATAGAATAACAGGAAATAAATATTAAGGCATTCCAATAAGGCAGTAAAGAAGTAAAGTAATAAACTAAACATACTGCGGGCAAGGAGTAATAAAAAAGTAGTGATATATAAATTACAAGCGAAATGAAGGATACAATAGGATAGAAGCCAAAGGATAATAAAAAATAAGATGGAGAAATATATATATAAAAAACAAGTACAAAAGTACAGCAAGGGAACCAAAAGGCTACTTTAGGATAGAACCTAAAGTAGTGGATAAAGAAAATAAAAGGATCCCAGAAAAAGAAAAAAAGAAAGTCTAATAATATAGTGGAGATATGGCTGTAGAGATCTCTATTCATGATATGATGATGGGGAACTCATCCTTGCATTAGAAGTTCTGCGCCTCTTTACAGAATAAGAGGAAGGAGAAGCTTCAAGTGCCATGGAGTCAAAGAAGTGGAGCTCCTCAAAAGGGGACATGGCACAGTTGGTGCCATACTCAATGAAACCTGTCACATGTGCAGAAGCTGGAGAGATGATGGTATCAAAGGGAACCACATTTGTAAGAGAGGAAAAGTTATGATCAAAGTCAACAATGTTTTCATGGGACATTAAAGCTTCATGAGTAGGGGGCATAAAATTTTCAGTAGGTGGAGGAGTATTAGGGGCTAGTTGTGGTGCTGGAGGGGAAGTAGTTGGAGAATGAGCAGCCTGAATTGGAGAAGTGGCTCTTGCATTTCGAAGAGAGTGGGAACCAGGTATTAGACGCCTGAAAGAGGGCCTTGGAGCAGCTCTCTTTCTAGATACAACTTTTATCCACTTGTTAGGAAGTGGGTTAGGAGCAGAGGAGGGATCAACTTGTTGAAAGGGGGAAGCATTGCCTCTGTTGATCATGAGATGCATAGGAGATTTGAACTTTGAAGGACAAAGTTCAAGTGAGCGGGCATCATCACAGAAATATTGACACAAACTTTAGCAAATTTTAATTTCTTTCCTTTGTAACATCATCTATCCTGACAAAGGTACCAACTGGAGCAAGGAGTTCAAAGAGGATGGTTTCAGTCCAATACTGAATAGGGAGCAGATGCACCTTAACCCATTGGTCAATGTGAGTGACAGGGGTTGAGTAAGGACAAAAGGAATCAAATCAAGGTAAAAAAACAAAATTTAGACCCAAAACAAACCAAGACCTCTAAAGCCACACAACCTGACTATCATTGATGCTATTGAATTCAATGAGGAACCACCCATTTCCCATTGGTTTGAAAGTGACATCACCTTGTACAAAAGACCATTGTTTTTTTTAAGTTTAGACTCAATTATGTGGTGGTAGGGTGAATCACCAAAGATCCTTCCAATGAGACACCTATTTAACGTAAGGCATGACTCAGAATGTCCCATAAGTGGGAGCTAACAGAAGCGTTAGTTAGAGACACATGGGCATTGATGCCCAAATTGTCTTGAGGAGTAATGCAGGGTGGGGTCAAGGTAGTGGGAATAATACTTGGATTCTCAAATCCCATGTTAAGGGTAGGACAGAGTTGGGAAGGTAAAAGATCTCCACTTTCAGTGGGAGCATTACCTCCCTCAATTGGGCATGGTGAATCCAAATAAGAATTTGGACCAACAGGTCCTTGGAGACTAGGGGCATTGAGTGAGGAATTGAAAGACATGAAGGTAAACAACAGGGAGAAGAGTAAATGAAGTGAGTAAAAGAAGACAGAGTGAAGTAGTGGTGAAAAGAATAGTGAAAGGCCAACCATATTTATAGTTGGGTAAAATGAGTGAAAGTAGTAATAACAGTAAGAGACACATAAAAGGTGCAGAGTGGAAAAAACACTTAAACAGGTCAATTGAGTAAGAGGATAGGATAAAAGCTCAATATCTATCTATACTATACTTAATAACTTGGTTTTAACATACAATTTTGACATGTGTCACTTTCCTATTTTTTTCTTTTTACTTTTTTAAAATTTTCTTTTTTCCCCTTCTTTGCTGCTATTAAAAGATTTTTTGCTTTTCTTTTTTCCTTTTTAGTTTTATAAGTTTTTTCATTTAGTTTTAAAATATTTCTTTAATTTTTTTTTCGAATAAAAAAAACTTAACTATTTTTTTTACTACGGAGTAGATGAAACAATTCATTCAATTTTTCGTTCATCGTATTGTTTTTCTCCTCTGGAATATTTACAAAATATATTATTGACTTTGTTTTATTTAATTTTTTAGAGAAGCATTACTTTAGTTAATTTCCTTTATGTTTTATATTATTTATAATGTTATCAAATGCATGAAATCACGACTTGTATGTGTATATTATAAGTATAGTTGAATTTCTTTAAATAACTTGTATGATTTTGTTGTTAGAAATAATTTGTAAGTTTTTTTGATGAGAAAATAATTTGTATTTTGATCATTAGAAATTAAATTCGGTTGTTCGTTATTTATGTATTAAAACAAGTGTTAACCCGGAGTATTGTCTGGGTCAAAATACTAGTTATGTTTGAGTATTGCTGGATAGCACACAATTAAAAGTAGCAAACCCATAAAAATGTAGAGGAAGAAGTCAAGAACCATAAAAAGCGTAAGGCAGTAACATGCATCTGGATAGCATGAAAACACAACATCTCTAAGATAAGACAAGCAGGAGATATGGACACGTATTGGTAAGCACGCAGGGCATGAGTAGCAGAATAGGAGTAGAACATGAAATTAGGTGAATTACAAGAGTAATGTATGATCGAAAAGACTGATAGAGAGGTCTGGAAAACATTAAAATAAGTTATAAATAGAATGAAAAAAAAAGAAATAGTGTAAAAAAATAGAAATATTGACAAGGGGCAGCTTTAATGGTATACAACACTTAATAAAATAGATAATGAATCATAAGAAAGTAACACACAATTACATAGTGGTAATAAACCTGATAACAATGCATAAAAAATGATGCAAAATACAGCAGAGTGATAGACAAAAATGTGCAAAAGCATCTAAGGGGTGTAATGTAGCACTTGACTCTAAACTTTTGCAAAATGTACAGTGAACTATGGTAGCTAGGGAAGGTAAGAAAGGCCACATCAATGGTAAAAATTACAGAAGTGATAAACAGTGCCTGTAACAGAGAGAAATAGGGGGGAAACATGCAAGATGTAGAGGAGCAGCAGAGAGAACAAAATAAAATAAGTAAAGTAATAGAAATGGAGAGAGATCACCATAATTTAAATTTAAATCCCAATTTGCATGTGAGAGAAGTAGGCAAAGACGACATATGTCACTGAGTCCACTGTAAGGGGTATGCAGAGATTGCCAAGTAGCATCAAGGGTTGTCATAATGGTTCTATATAATAGAAGGTGGAATCATATAACGCATCAATCTGTAAATCATTTGGGAAAACAAAAAGCCACTGTATAGAAGTTAACGAATAAAGGCAAAGCAAAAAAGTAATTATAATACATAGTAGGCATAGAAAAGCATAGATCTGGGAACTAAGCAACGAAAACAAAAATAGCAATAAACAAAGTTGAATCAGAATATCAAGAAAATCAGCATTAAGATAGAGGAACAACATCATAATAGGGCGTGAAAAAAATCAAAATAAGAATTGATCTAAGAGATCTGAACCAATAGATTGTAATAGGGATCCATAAAATAGATCCAGTAAGGTAAACGAAGAACAAACCCAGAAAACCAGCTTGAGAGATAACCATTGAGTTTAGAAAACTCAAGATAACACCATATAACATATTTCTGACGAATTAGAAGTTTGAACGGGTTTAAAAAGAAAAAAATTGATGTGGTGGTAGGGGGGATGGGGGTAGGGGAAGGTTGTAGAAGACGAAAGGGGAGGAAGGGGGGTTGCTCGGGAAATGGGTAGAGCTTTGTTGATGAAGGAGCATTCAACAGGTTTGTGCCCTTTTTCCACAAATCTATTAACCAGATCCAAAGTCATAGTGCCAAAAAGGAATCCAAAGATGAAGATCCAATTGAGAAAGAAGATGAAGCAACTCACTAATATGGAAGAAATAAAAGGTAAGGACAATTTAATCAAAGTTAAAATGAACATGAGGCTAAGATTAAGCCATAGATGTAGCACAGATGTGGGTACAGTTCCCGAGCAAAGTAGGCTTTCTCCCTTTGGCCAAGAGAGCATTTCTAAGGACCTTATAGAATAATTGTTAAATATTTCCAAAAATGCAAGAAAATGTACTTAATGAAAATTATAACTATTTTAATATAATAAATCTAACCTTATAGAAGATCGACCATAATTAAAATTATTGAAGTCAAGTTAACTTTAATTACTCTTATAAATTCAATCATACTGTGCATTTGCACGAGTACGACTGCGCGGGTACGATACAATCTATATTGTGATATATATATATATATATATATATATATATATATATATATATATCGTGCAATTGCATGAGTACAATCTAGTATTAATATTAATTGGGAGACAATAAACATAATTCTTAGATGATAATATAGAGGATACTTCTAATTTCCACGTATTTATGAGGATTATTCGTATCTTAAAATTTTGAATAAAAATCATTTACTCCATGGACACCTCTCAACCTAGGGAGTATATTGCATTGTGTATCTATGAGTAATGCCTAATCAAAAACCTAGTTGTGCATAAGAAATAAATATAGTGGCATAGCTGTAAATTTTATAAAAAATTAAAAAGGAAAAGTGATTGCAGTTTTGTCCATATGTATATGAAATTTTACATATATTTTTACATTTGCCACTATATTTGCTTCTTAAACATATCTCGGTTTTAGATTAGGTCCTAATCACGTATCTATATGTGTAATATCCATTGGGTACATACAGAGTACAAGATAACCTATGTTTACCCAATTAGACTCATGTGTGCAACCTAGGAATAGATGTCTAGAGCTGGGCATAAGTCGAGTCAGCTTGACAAGGCACGAGTTGAGCATAGTTTAACACGAGCCCATTGCTAGCATGACACGCTAGTGGATCATGGACGGGTCGTAAACAACATTTTAAAAAATTTGCACAACTTCAAACAAGTAGGTTTACCTGCATGAAAGCCCACTCTTTTTTAGAGTTAAAAATATAAAATATAAAGAATTATAAGTAAAATACGTGACACGACAGGACCAGCCACAACATAAAACGTGGACTATGCTAGACACGAGCCTCATTTTTAGGCACATGAGGACTAGGCTTGGGACGTGGGTTGTCTCGGCACACCGCCACAACCCATGACGACCTTTAGTTCATGAGGAGGTTAAAACATCAATTTAAACGAAGAAAAGCTGCTCCGTAGAGCCAAACACGAACATGACACAACACGATACACACCGGGAAACTCTTTCTTGGGTAGTTGGGTGTGGTTAATTTTGTAGTCATTGATAGACAAGTGGGAGCGATACATACAAACTTAAGCTCCTCTTTTCGGCAAAAGATCAGCTTACTTACACATACTCATATTCCACCAACGCCACCATTAATAGAGGTACTAAAACTCTCCTCTTTTCTTCATTATTTGCGAATTTATGGTGATTGTTGAATCTGTAATGTAGCCAATTTTTGATTTCTCATTTCTTTTTTTGTTAGATTTAATTTGATGTTTTGCGTTTTATTTTTGATCTTAATCCTAATTTCCAAGCTCTTATCTTTTGCATGAATGAATGAATGAATGGTTCTAATAATTAGATGAGAAATGGAATTGCTTTATCAATTTAACAAATTATAGCTGTTTTATATTCAATTGAGGTCCACATTGTAAAGGTTATTAATGATTATGATGGTGGAATTTGTAAAGTAGCGAATAGTTGATGTATCATGAATTGAATTTTTTTTTATTTTTTTTTTAGGATTTCGAATTGATATTTGCTTTTGTAGTATTTTTATTAAATGAAAATGTGATTGCATCGCTAATTCTGGGTTTATATGCGTGAGCTTATCATACAGTGTAGTTGAACCTCTACATTATGATATGGAAATGGAGTACTAAGTACGGAATTACTGATTGTGTAATTATGAGCTTGTTCCTTGTAATGAAGTATTCAACGGGTTGTTTGATTGATAGTCGAATGTTTATGTAATTCTGCAAATGAATTTAGTGAAATTTCTAAAGTGCTGTTTGACCCTTCTTTGGTTTAGCATCGAGGAGATGTTTTGTCGAAGGTTTTCTCGGATTTCAAGGACCGTGTTGATTCCTTTTCAATGGTGTTACTCTGGTTCACCTGCTTGCAGTTCTACTTTTGTAGCATATCATCAATTGTTGTGCTACTCTAATTCCGAAAGTAATCCTCCTTCGACATCTAAGGTACTTGAGTATCTTCAATGGTGTTACTCTGGTTCACCTGCTTAAGTTTCATTTGCTGCACTTCTCTTTTATCACGAATTTATAGCTTGCTGCTTGCCTTTCCTGCTATGGCCTAAAGATTCTAAGGAAGTTGCATGTTTAATTTACCCCCCTAAAAAAAGTTACGTGTTTGCAGTTGAAATTTTTATTTTTATTCTTATTCTATACTTTATGGGGAATTCATGGAGAACCTACAATTGCCATCTTGACTATGTTCTGTGATGTTCACTGTACTGTTTGTGTTGCATGATCTCCTTATGATGTTCAAATATGCGGCCATTAATATACATATTATACAATATACTCGTAGTACTTGTATGTTGTATTTCCTTCATGCTTTGTATTACCCTTGTTGCATTTACTGAATCACTTTAGAGGATATTTGGTATGTGACTGCCAACTGTGTGCCATCTATTTACCACATCTGTTGCAATGGAATATGTATTCTATCTTTTATGACAATATACTTATCGCTATCATATTTCTCTTTTTATGAATTTGTTGTAGACTTCATCAACTTCATGAAACCATCTCAAGTTATCTTATAGTTCATTGTGTTTTTTGTCACCTAGTATTGTTTTTTCCTTGTGCAGCATGTTTTAGGATCCATAGAAAATACATATTGCAATTTCTGTCGTCAAGTGAAACATCAGATTCATCATAGTGCAACTGCAACATCTACATCTACATCGACATCTACATCTACAATTGAGGTTCAGTGTGTTTTATTGCAGATTCTGACATGAAACTATGCTTTGAATTATAGTCATCTATACAGAATCTGTCTTACGATAACAGTAATTGATGGGACTATCTTCCAGAATTGTGTCCTTTTCCCTCTTTTGAGGTAATGATGCTCTCTTGGAGGGGTGGGTAAGGGAATCTGTTACCTAAAGTGTTTAGGTGTGATATTCAAACTCAAGTCCTTTTAAGAATCAAGTGGGAGGGTTTTTTTATGAAGGAGACTGCCCCTTGGCCCTTGCCACCCCATGTTTTTTTCAAAATTGACAAATTTATCTACATGTGTATTGATAAATTTGATTTCATTCTTAGTAAATGTCTATCATTATTTTTGTCAGGGAAAACTAACTTCCAATACGGCAATACGGAAGTGCAGTGAATCTGTAAATTACAGTGTGAATTTCAGTCTGCCAAACTTAGTAATTCATTTCAATACTGCTTAACTGAAGATTGATAGAACTCTAATTGTGCATTGATGAACACATCAGAAAGAGATGCATGAGATTCTGCACTATGAACTTGGGTTCAAAATGAAGCTAAAGTGATTACCTGTCCATTAAGTTGCTGAAGAAGACACCCTATCTCGAAATTCTCTTTACTTTTAGAACTAAACTATCCAATTAATAATAGTTAATAAACAACATAGAAGTTTGTGCCCCTTATTTCTCTAGTCGTCATATAGTGGACCAGAAAATGACCAAAAATGGTAAATGGGGCAAGTCAACTCAACTCTAGAATTCTGAAAATATCTGCCGTAGAGCTGCTTCATCTTCGCAATTACCATTAAAAAATCAAATGACAAAAAAACAAACAATTTGACAACGTTAACAAACAATTTGACGATGTTAACAACTATTTTGACAATGTTAGGAAAATTTGTTTAGTTTGCTATTTGGAAATCGCAGCTATGAGTATATACTTTCTCGTTTCTAGTAGGGGTTTTCTCTATTTCTTTAAAAGTTACTGGATCCCTTTTGCAGGACCAATCAGATCCATTTTCACTTGTAGCTGACGAGTTATTACTTGTAGCAGATAGATTACGGTCCATGGTGGTTGCAGAGGTGCATTTGTTACTTGCCTTTTTTCTATTACACAAATAGTTTGTAATGATCAAGTGGAAAATTGCTATTGAAAATAAAGATTTTCTGATAGTGTTTCTATTGCCTAATGGCAGGTCCCAAAGTTGGCCTCTGCTGCTGAATATTTCTTCAAAATGGGAGTTGAAGGAAAGCGCTTTCGCCCCACAGTACGTTTTAATCTCTGAATTATACACTCTCTATATATATCGTGTTAATCATGTTGTAATGTTATGAGTTGCTCGTAGTCCTTGGCAAATGAGTGTGCTTTGTTGTGCAGGTTCTTTTGTTGATGGCAACAGCATTAAATATGCCTGCATCAATGTCTTCTACTGATAATGTACTGCCTGTCGGAGTAGTTGATGACATGGATAAGCAACTTCGCAGGAGACATCAGTGCATTGCTGAGATCACTGAGATGATACATGTTAGTATGAAATTATCTCTTATCTATTTCTATCTTTGCTTCTATGTTAAAATGTCAAAGTGTTGCCCCAATTTGTTTTTTCCTCTAAGTTCAAACCACTTGGGTAGATGTTGGATTGTAATTTCAGGTGAAGTTTTGGTATGTACATTGTCTCTCATTCCTTTCTATAATTTGTAGGATTACAATGCGTGATATTTGTAGTTCAGGTGCCCATGAAAGAATACAGTGTGACAAGACCTGTGAACTATTGAAAGTCTTTGGGTAGTCTAGATCCAAGTTGAGTAAATTATCATACTAATAAAAGACCGTACACTCTGGCCCAAATGCCAAAAAACAAAATGCAGAGAGGGTTTAGGCCTTTAGGGTGAAGGCGGCAAGGAAAGCGTAGTTTAGTTATTGCCTTTATACATCCTCTGGCTGTCTTTCCTGTTTCCTTATTTCTCAGTTCTTGTTACACATAATTTATTATAAGAATAAATTATGAAATTGATTCATGGCCAAGGCTGGAAGGCTTGCCACACCTTCCACCTATGGTTAAGATTGTTGTTGGCATTCATGTTGTTGAAGGTTAGTTCTCAATTTTCTTTTACTGTTTGCAAGAATCTTTGAGTCCTTTGACTGTCCTGAAACTTGCTATGTAGCAATTTATGGCGTGTTTGGTAACCATTTTTGATTGGTGGTAATGGGAGTGAATATCCTATTGAATATGTTAGGATATTTTTGTGCCATTGCACATAGGAATGCTAACCCATGGCCAAACATCCCGATTTCCAATACCATCCATCACTACTTTAAAGGGTGGTTTTGGGAGGGAATGCAAATTTGGATAGAGTTACGTAGTTAGGGATGACTTTGCAATGTAGCTTTCCTATGTTCACTGGCGTTATAATTTTCTTGCAAATCGACATTAATATATTCTCATTCCCATCACCACCAATTAGTATTGGTTACCATTTTCTCCTTAGTTTTGTTTCATTTGTTTAATGGACACTACTTATCTTGTGTACTTTGAATAATGATGCAGAACTTAAAGTCCGTCAAGATCAACATTTACCCTATGTTTGGATAGAAGAAAATGGAAGGAATGGAAGTGAAGTGAAAGGGAGGGGGATAAGTTCCTGTGTTTGGGGGAAAAAAGGGGAGGGAGTGGGAGGGTTCCATTTTCTTTCTCTCTTCAATGAGTTCAATCCCTCCAAATTTGGAGATTTTTGGAGGGAAAATGGACCTTACCTTTCCCTTCCCTTTCTTGTCCCTCCCCTTCCTCCTTTCTTCCTCTCCTTCCTTTCCCTCATCCTTTGCTATCCAAACATAATGTTAAAGCAACTTGCCCTACCACTTACTTCACCCGTCTTAAAATTTTCTATACCTGTTTTTACTCTCGAATATGTTATACTGTCATCTTGGCTACTGAAGTTACTATTACTACTTCTATCTCTCACAACCGCTACCATTCTATAGCTCTTTAAATTAATTTGTTGAACTTTTGAAACGTTTACTGGATCATTCAATTACAATCCCTCTCGGTCGAATGTTGAAGGATAAGCTTTTGTGCATCTGGACTGTTCAAATCTCATCTTCCTGTCTGCTGCTCCATCTATATTGTGTTTTTTTCCCTGTTGCCACTGCTATTGGTGGTTGTGTTGCTGTTAAACTGATATGCTGGCAGTGGCAGAAGTATCTTTTCCAATCTTAATACTAGATCCTATACTTTCCATAGCTTTATGCCTGCTTCGGTGCTGAATACATATTCTGATACTTGGATGGATTTCTTGTTCATAGTTTGAGGATAAATATGGTCAATACGTTGCAGTCTTGTAATTTTAATCTTTCATACTTGATTCTTGCTTTTGTTATTGTTTCATCTTTGAGCAGTTACCAAACATTGTGTTTGCAGGGAGCTAAAAGCTTAAGGCCTTTTGTCTTAAATGATTGATTATTTGATATTAATGTCCTCCATTGGTCTCAAGTGAGATTATTTTGGTCATTTGGTGTTTTTAGGTGGCAAGCCTTCTTCACGATGATGTATTAGATGATGCTGATACAAGGCGGGGTGTCAGTTCATTAAACTCAGTGATGGGCAATAAGGTAATGTTCTCAGATTCTCGTGCAGCTTGTCACACTATGACATGCCATTACAGTATGTCATACTATGCCTGAGTTAAGGCTATTGTGGAATTTTATAGTCTGCCTGATTATTTAATGATGTCTTATTCTTTAAAAACCAGTTGCTCTGCACTGTATGCTAAACTGCAGTATTCAGGAAGACTTGGTGTTATCTGTTATTCATTGTTTTTGGTGGTATTAACATTTCTTGATGTTAGTGATGCCTTTATCTTAAGCTCCATGGTCTCTTTTATTTTTTTGAGCCTTTTCTGTTTCCTGAGCGTAATAGTATAACATTAGTGAGTTAAGCGGTTGATATTAGAATGATTTGAAGAGATGAGTTTCGAGTAGATCTCATGTCTTGCTAGATCCGCATTTTCTTGAGCATAGCTGCCCAGTTTGTTTTTAGGTACTCATGACATTTTACTACTTCCGGCTTTTTAGTTGTTCCATTTTGACTTTTGCACTTTTTATTTACTTCACTTTGACCAATAATAGCTGTTTATATACTTCCTCTGTTTTTTTTATATATATATATATATATATTTTTTTATGTGGAACACTTGCCCAAAATAGAAATTCTTAATTATGTGAAACAAATGTAAACTTTCCTTTTATGCTCTCTCTCTCTCTCTCTCTCTCTCTCTCTATCACATGCTTGTTTTATCTCTCTATCCCCCTTTTCACCTTTCACACTCACAGTTAAAATTCTTTTAGGAGTCTGTGAAACCTTCTTTGTTGCACATAATAAAAAAAGAAGTACAAGAAAAGTATATTCATGTGAGATCTGGTTTGATTTGTCTTATTTTATCATGGCCTTTTGTGATGAAATTCTTAAGTACGTCTGTCTTGACTTCATCTATTTCAAACAGTGCAGTTGTCTGTTCTAGCTGGAGATTTCTTGTTGTCTAGAGCTTGTGTGGCTCTTGCCTCTTTGAATAATACTGAGGTAAGTATTTAAATTTTATAATACTTTAGATAAAAATTGTGACGAATGTTTTATTGGCCTGCCTTAGTTCATTGTTTCATTATGCTTTTAAGAAGTCAGACATGTGAAAAAATTTCACCAAAGATGCATATTTGCAGGTTGTGTCATTATTAGCTACAGTTGTAGAGCATCTTGTTACGGGTGAGACAATGCAGATGACAACATCGGAGCAGTGTCTAAAGTATGTATTTCTACTCTTGGAGTTTTCTCTGTTGCACCTTTCGTTAATATGATTTATTTGGACGGTGTGGACTTCATTTTTCATGAGTAAAACTTGGTTACTATTATTGTGATAAAAAGGTGAGGTTTCAGCGCTAGAAATGCTCGTAATTTTGTCTTTGTGTCTTGCGTTCTGAGAGTTCTCTTTGAATTCTTTCTATCTATCAATCAAAGCCTTTATCCCAAAGGTGTGGTGTTCTACCTGAACCAAAAGTGGGGTCTCCTTGGATTCCTTGGTAGGTCAAATCATCTCTTGTTTTTTTAGTGCAAAGTTTTATGGGTGAAAGAAGTCTGAAAAATCATGAAAGAGAAGAAGGAATTTCATTGAAGATTTATTTTATTTTATTTGCTTTCCTGTGAAGGAAATATTGTGCTGTCAAGGTTTCTCTACTTTTTATTAGTGCTGTGAGTCCCTTTTTTTTCCTGTTTTTTATTATTTTTTTAATTGTACTGTCTAATACTCTAATATGTTGACGTTACCTGGGCAGAAATAAAATATGTAACAATTTTTGCGTTGGGATTGATTTCTTTCTCAGAAACTCTGAAGATTCGAGTGTGAAGAGTCAGCCTCTTGATCTCTTTTTAATTATTTCCAAAAGTTGAACATAAAACTATGACAAATATTGCCAGACCTTGGTGTCAACCTTCAGGAACTTTATTTTGAAACACCACTATTATACTTGATACAAAGTATATCATGAGGTTCAAATAGGAAAAATGTGCACCAACCTGTTGATGCTATTTTTATGCCATGTCCAGTTGCGTGATGATTATAAAACTATCTGTTCTCTTTCATATATGCATTATGCAGGGCTTATTATGTGGTTTGTTTTAATTTGTAGCATGCAGTACTACATGGAAAAGACCTACTACAAGACAGCATCATTGATCTCAAATAGCTGCAAAGCAATTGCTCTCCTTGCAGGGCAAACTGGAGAAGTTGCAATGTTAGCTTTTGAATATGGAAAAAATTTGGTGAGTGGGTGTGATACCTCTGTGTCCATCTTTTGTGTACGTTATGTGATTATGGTTGGAATTGGAAAAGGGAAAAAGTATATATATATATATATATATATATATATATATATATATATATATATATATATATATATATATATATATTTATATATATATTATAGTTGAGGATCCCATGAGAACTCTCGTGTTCTACACTTTTAATACTTTATGTTCTGCGCATATAGTTTTATTTTTACAATTTTAGCTCTCATGTTCTACATTTTTAATTTACATGTTTAACAAATAATTTCATGTTCTACAAGTATAGTTTTATGTTCTAAAAATTTGACTTCATGTTTTTAAAAATTTACTTCATGTTCTACACTATTTTGCAACATTTTCTCTCTCCTCCCTCACCTCCCACATCCAGCCCAGCCCAACCCCAGTTGCATACTCCTTCACTAAGCCTAACCCAAACTACCCCCTCCACCGAGCCCAACCACCAAGCCAGCGCCACCACCACCACAGCTGCAACCATCGGAACCCATCCCGACCCACCCACACTCGAACCCGACACCCACACCCTCGAACCACCACCACCTACACTAATAACCCGCACAAAAAACCTGACCCTCATTGTTGCACCCAACCGCCGCCACCACTGCCGCGCACAGCCCAGCCCATTGGCTCCCACACCCTCACCCTAACCCTCACCCTCTCCAATGAACCACCACCATTCGAAAATCTCACCCACACCAACGAACCACCACTACCAGCCAAATCAAAAACCCTAACCCTAATTCGAACCCAAAAGCAAAACGACGAGGGATCGGAGAAGAGAGAAAGAGGATCGATCTTGGTGCGTGTGGTGCGGCGACGGGGGGTGGTTCGAGCTGCGTGCGGTGGTGCAAGTGTAAGTGCAGTGGTGGTGAGAGAAAGRGGTAGGGAGGAGAGAGAAAGGGGTAAGAAGGAGAGAGAAAGGGTTGGCGGTTGAGGCGGCGACGGTGGTGTTGCAGTGGACGGCGACGGAGGATGCGGTGGTGTTGCAGTCGGCGACGGAGGATGCGGTGGTGTTGCAGTCGGCGACGACGGAGGATGCGGTGGTGTAGCGCCGCTGGGCAGTGTAGCAGTGGAGAGAGAGAGAGAGAAAGAGTTGAGGAGGAGAGAGAAAGAATTGGGGGGGAGGAAAGAGATCGAGTCAGATAGAGGATAAGGGGGGAAAAATGAAAAAAATTATTTAAATATTGAATGGTTAGGATTATTTTGGGTTTACATGGAGGGTTGAGATCAAAGTTCTCATAGTTCTCATTATAAGGAGGGTTCTCATATGAACCTAACTCTATATATATATATATATATATATATATATATATATATATATATATATATATATCTGTAACATTAGGGAAGAGCTTGGGGAACAGATCTTCCATTCAGACTGATGTCTATGCCAGTGGACAGTATTTATATATTCAGTTAATTAGAGGAAAATTGTACGGACAATCTCTGTTGGTTCAAAGTAAACATACCAGGGCAACCAGACTTTTGGCAAGCTGACTGTATATTTTCTGACGCATCACATGCATGATGTGTCATTCGGTGGGATTTTATCTTCAAGAATTTGAGGTTGAAAAATGAAATTCTCCTGCTAAAGTGCTTGGCATTTTAGATTTGGGTGGTAGATTTTGCTGGTAAATGAATTTTCCTTTATTTTCTATTTAACATTGTTTGGTTTGCAAAGGAGAATAAAACAATATATCCTTGGAGTAAAATAGCCCTCCCGATGATGGAAAACCATTTTCGAAAACTAACTTTCTGGGAAAATGTTGGCACCCTATCAAATGGAGCCTAAAAGGAAGGGGAGTCATGTTTTCCTCCATACTCCTTACATCTCTTGTGCACTCCCCTTACCCACCTTTGCATTTCCCCTTCCCTTTTCCTTCTTTTCCATCGTATTTTTCTTATATAAAACCAAATGATGGAAATTTAATTTTGAAATTATGTCTTCCATTGTAAAATTGTTTTCCTTGAAAATCATTTTACATAAAATTTATTTTCCGGACCCAACCAAACGGTGCCTTTGTATATGTTCTTGAGGAAGTAAAGACTCATACCAGCTAGGAATAAATCTCAGGTGAAATCTTGGTTAACACATCAAAATTGACGGACAATGTTAGGCTACGTTGAGACAAGGTTTGGGGTATAGTTGGACAATGTTAGAAATTAACAAGACAAAGTTTAGCATATAGTTGGACAATGTTATAATTTGTGTGAAATTTATCTTTTTTTTTACATTTTAAAAAATATGAACAGTAACCGCGCTATACTTCTAGCTGCTATATGTTTATCATTTCTCATATGTTCTTAGTTAATAGTTGATGTAATATATTATGGCTGTTAAGAGGTTTATGTTGTTGTCTCTAATATTATATAACTAAAGTCTTTTAAAAGCTTTGTCAGGTGTGAAGTCTTGATGTACATATTTGAAATGAGCACTTTGACTATAGATAGGGAATCTTGAATCTTGTTAAATAAAGTTCTGAAGGAGTCATTTGCTTTGTGAACATACCTCAACCATTACTTATCCTGTTTGCTGTGTGATACCAATATATTCTGATCCTGTTGTGCTGGAAAGTAGAAGATTCTTCCTGTTCATCTATAAAAATTGTTTGAGCATTACTAATTTAATTTTGTGCTACCTTTCTCTTAAATGATTAAGGTGATCTGCAGGTTTGCTTTCTTCTAAAATCAGTAGATATAACTGAATACCATCCTTTCATTTTTTTTCCACCAGGGATTAGCATATCAACTGATAGATGATGTTCTTGATTTCACGGGGACATCAGCTTCACTCGGAAAGGGTTCACTTTCTGATATTCGACATGTAATTTTTCATCCCTGTATTTGTTTGTGATAAAGCTTACACATGTTTGAAATAGTTTCTTGAGGGAAGTGGTAATGTGGGACCATCTTCATACAGTATATTATAAAGTGTCTGAAGCTTCATTAAGTTGGCTGGCCATTTGTTCTTGGATTTTGGCTTTGATATCATGTTACAACTTCGAAAGAAATTCATGTTAAAAATGTAATTAGCTGTAGCCCTTGCAGTAGTTTATCTCTGTGTCACTGAGAACCACCTTTCTTCATATGCTTTTGCTGTTTTCTGCCTTACTAAGCTTTTCTCAATTTTAAAACTGTCATTTTAATATTACAGTCATTTAATGTGGGATTGGTCCAATTACTGTAAACTCAAATTAATAAATATTTTGTGTTATATACTTAAAATAAGGGTTTGAGTCCATGAAACAAACAGACTTCTTTTCCCGAAGAGAGGGAGCATAGGAATTTGGTTGAAATAATTTTTATTCACATCCTTCATTCCTTCTACTCTAGAATACAGGGAGCTAGAATTTTTACTTAGTCTCTACTCTCTACAGTCTAAGATGTCAATGTGAAAGGGATCATTTGGTCCTCCCAGACCCCTTCTCAGCTTGATTAATATTTGGTTATTATTGTTGTCTGCAATTTTGTTATTCTCTAAATACTAGCTACTTGTTTTTTGTTATAGGGAATCATCACGGCGCCTTTGCTGTTTGCCATAGAAGAGTTTCCTGAATTACATGAAGTTGTGCAGCGAGGCTTTGACAACCCTGCAGATACAGATCTTGTATGTTTATCTATAGATTTTTTGTTAAAATTTTACTTTCTCTTTCTTATTAGTGAAATTGCGTTGAAACTTTTATCATGTATACATCACGTGCACCTGTTGTAGCTATTGCTATTTTATTTCTCTAATTTATAATGAAAGATTCTCCCATTGAAAATAATATCAATTAGGCTATTTGTTTTCTTGTGCAATCAACACTCATAGCAGGGAGCTTTTTGATGGTTTTTTTGCACTCATTTTCCAGAGTTCATCTTTAATCAATGCATTATGACTTGTTTCTGCATCGGATTTTCTTTCATTTTTGTCTCCATGAGATCATACATGCAATGTTATTACGTGCTAGGAAATTTGCCAGACAAATCCAAATTTCCATTTTATCCCAGAGCAACATAAAAGCGTACAATGGATATGATTATCCGGTCAATTGATTAGATCCTGTAAACTTAAAATTTGCTCCAAATGTATCCCTGCATAGGTCAGAAACAGAAATTAAATTTACATCGTTAGGAAATAGGTTTCTGATTGGCCAGTCTATTGGGATGTGTAGATGACTTCCATCTTGTTTCCTTGGCGAATTTCATAGTACAACTGGGGTACCTAACTAGGTACAAATACAAGTGTACAAGTACACACATTTTTTTGTTTATTTGAAAAAATAAAATAAAACTAACGTTTATAAAAATTTGTTCATTTAAAGTTGAAATAAACAAAAAAAAATGAGTTTGCCATGCACATTCATTGTTTCCTTTGTCTCTTTGTTTATATTGGAAGTTTATTAGGTATTGAGGTGTAATTACAGGGCTAATAAGGTGGAAAAAACTCGCATTGGACTTTTTCACTTACTCTTTACATTCCTTTTACAATCTAGTCTCATTTCTCCTTTCGCAAGACTAAGAAGCTGAGGGGTGTTCTTCATTAAATAGCCGTGGATGGACTTGCCTACTTAGGTTTTGCAAGAGCTTGTGATTTGGGCTGAGGCAATGTGCCTATGGGGTTAAGGACATGGATATCTGGTGCTAAGGATTATAGTGAAGTAAGGTCAGTGCTTGTAAAGAAAGTTTAAGAAACTTCATCTATTGTTACCCTTGATATTCTTAGCAATAGTCAAAGTTGGGTAGGAACATGATGTATTTCCGGAATCCATAGTTTTTGTTGATGAGATGGTCACCTTTAACATGGTGTATATTACTCGGACTTGACTAGAACTATCAGCGACACATACGTGTCCAACTATTGAATTGAACATGGATATTTTGCTTTATTTTCAATCATTAGTCAAGTGTCTGATTGGTGAGTGTCTGGAATGGGCTATTGAGGAAGGATGAAGAGTTAGAGTAATGATGCTATTTGATTGTATGATAAGGGAAGTATAACAAGTATTGAACAAAACTTTTAATTCAAAAGATACATATGATAGAGTTCTTAATTCTTCTTGGGCGTCCATCTTTCATAGTAGTCTTATATACCCCATTTCCTTAAAAGACTTAAATTGTCTTATCTTCCATGATTATTGGGTTATCAGTTATCACTTGTCACTTAAAGTTGTTGATAAATATTTTGCTTTAATAAATCAGTGATATCTACCTTTACTACTGTTTGTAATCAGAATTCTGTTTGTTTGCATGTCTTCTTCAATTAATATATCGTTTCTGCTGTAGACACCACCATCTAATGGGTAATTGACTAATTTTGTGTTGTGAGGAACATAATTTGCTGTATTTATCTTTTTATGCACTCTTTTCTATTAGGCTCTCGACTACCTTGGGAGAAGTCAAGGAATACAAAGAACGAAGGATTTAGCGCTAATGCATGCAAATCTGGCAGCTGAAGCTATTGATGGTCTGCCCGAGAGCAACAATGAGGATGTTATTAGGTCAAGGCGTGCTCTTGTAGATCTTACACAGAGAGTCATAACAAGAACAAAGTGATTAGTGAATAGAGATTACTTGTATCAACTAGGGTCCAAATTTTTTGATTGATCCTATGTCTTCGTGCATAATGGGGCATTGAGCAGTTCTAAGAAACAGGTTGCCTACTTGCCTCAACTCAGTATTATATGACAGTTGTGATCTTTTGCTGCAGTTCAAAAACAAAGATCCATGTATGAAATACCATTAAGTTGTCTCAAGGCACGGCTGAGATGTATCAGGTTTTGTCCGACTGTACGAGTAGTGACATTACTGACCATGGAGAAGAATAAACTATAGCTGATATAGACATGTATCGCCCTTCTATGGCAATAAAATAGTCTCTGTTCTATAATATTTTGCATGACCATTTTTACAGAGTTTTATTTTCATTGTCATGATAATTGTACAGACATATATTTGCTATACAGCTCTACTGAACTTAGCAAAGATGAACAATTACTATGCTCCAGAATCTGAAATTTCCAGTATCCGTACTTGTGTGATTTAATTTGGAAGATATCAAGTGCCATCTTTTTTCATTGGTAAATGAAATTCAATTACTTGTATTTTTTTTCCCCTTGAGGTGGTAAATCTCGGGCCTACAATAGTTGTCAAGCCTTGCTTGACCTAGTGGTAAGGAATACACTCCTTGTGACCTTGACTAAGGACTCTTTAGGGTGGGGATTCACGTATCCTTTCCTCTCAATCATGAGGATTGAGGTTCAGCTAGGATCTCTCAACTTGCTTTAAAACAAAAGATGAAAGAAAATATGTATTGAACTTGAAATACAGATATTTCGAATCGGATATGTTATTGCTTGGCCTTTTGGATGGGCATTGTGTCAGAGTTTTGAAAATTAGGGTGGAGTGGTGGACCATTTCATTTCAGTTATTACTCCTGTCTAATATTATATTGTAATTTTTGAAGTAGTTATAGGTAAGTATCATATTTTATATGTAATAGAAAAATACAATAAAGGAATATTTTATATCTCAAAAATAATATTAATTTCTTGACAATTTTGTTATAGTTGAAGTAATTTAAAAATAACTTCTAACCAAGACACCGACATATGTTGATAAATAAGACAAAAATATGATAAATTAATGAACCACTTCAGAAGTTCAGAGTAAAACACGAACCATATCTAAGTAATCCGCATGATTTTAGCATTTTGAGTTTTCCTTAAGCCTAACCATAACAATGTCCACCAAATTAGGTTTTGCTAAAAATTTGCGTCTTTGGTTCACCTTCATAAGACCATAACATGTAATCCGTACAACCTAGGACTAGGAAGTAAGACTCACTTCAAACAAGTTTTTTTTTTGGATATTCCAAGTGGTAGCCATGAGTTTTTGTCAATTCCCAATGGTAACCATGAGTTTTTTTTAATCCCATTGGTGACCATAATTTTTTTATTTAATCCCACACATAATCATTAATCTTAAAAATAAAGAAATTCGAAACTTAAAATTCCAAAATTTTGAACCCTAAATTCATGTTCACACCCGTAAAGTACCACAAGCATGCATAAATTACCAAGAATTGTTCAGATTTATTGTCGCATTGTCGAATTTTCAAGTTTAAAATTTGCTATTTTAGAGGTTAATAGTCATTTCTCGGATTAAATTTAAGTTTTATGGTCGTCAATGGGATTAAAAAAACTTTTGGTTATCATTGAGAATTTCCCTTTTTTTAATGCATACGATATTCGATCTCAAGTCTTGAACACCGTCTTTTAAATATTGCACGATGTCGTTTACTCCTCTACATGGTGCTTGCTTTAAGCAAGTGCTTAGAGTTGCGGGTTCCCCCAGAGGAACTATATCCCTCACACTATAGTAGGGATAAGTTGCCCTCTCACACATAAAATACTAATAAAAAGGACCCCACATGCAAACCCCACATGCAATACTAAAAGCAATGGTAACTCTAATTATTAGTTTAGTTATATTATTAGTTTAGTTAATCCTGATTGTCTTGATAAATAAATAGTTTGGTAGATCCTGTTTGTCTTGGTATCAGAGCCCGATTATTGCATTAACCATAATTAAATATTTTAATAATAGTAATTAGTAATTTAAACCTGGATAAAATTAATAAAGCACCAAGGTTGCAGTCAAACCGAGTCCCTTTTACATCATTACCAAAAACAGTAATCACTTTGGGCATCCTTTTATATAGTAGACATTTAACTAAATTAAAATGACATAAAGTATTGAAACACGTCTTTTACAAATGACCACACGAGTCAAGCATAAGAGACGAAATTAAAAGGAGACCAAGACCTAAAAAAGGAAGTAGAAGATTTTAAACTCGTTGTTACTAACGAGTTAGACATCTACAAGCTCGACCAAATAATAACGAAGATAAAGGCTTGTCCCTTTATATATAGTTATCCTTTTCAAAATAGTAATAGAAATAAATTACAGTAGATTTTCTACTACTTCTGCACGTAGAAATGTGCCAGAACTAACTAATATGATATTGAAGAGCTACAAGAAATTCGATAATGAATGATCCAGAAGAGCTCACAACATAATGGCCATATCGCTGCACAATGGGTTGTCTCAGACCATGGGAACAAGAAGTAATTATGCGTCAATAGAAAGAAGACCTGCGAACAAATGGAATATAGTTAGAAGATTTGACTTCATGTCTAATGAAGAATGAATTAGATAAGAAACTCAAAAGGCAATAATTGAGTACAATAATAATGAAGTCGAAAATGGTTAGAACACTATGAAAGATAGAAAACAATTATATGATAATGCAACTCAACGTCCAAATATCGAGGTGAGTCAGTTGTCCTAGACCAAGGTACGTATCAGGAAGAACTCCTCGATTTGATATTAAAATAATGCTATGGAGACTATTAAAAGGAAGAAGTCACTCTTGAACCATAAGTCAAACTGGCCATAAGTTAAATTTGATGGTAAAGAAATAGACTTGAATCTTAGAACAATGGAAAAAGAGTATGAGCAGGTGTGTTAAACCTAAATACAGATTGGACCTCAGAAAACTTCTTATTATATCGAACATATCTTAGTGGATGTATAGCCGATTGGTATGAAGCTATATCTGAAGAACAAAAGAAAGGTTAAAAGAAATGGAATTACCAACCGCTAGTTTACTCAATTATGTCAATTCATCGAAATAGAATCATTGGTCATAGACAATGATAACGAAAAAATAGCAGAATATCAAGAAATTAGTAACTTAACCATTTGTAATTTAAAGTTCGTTGAAGCCTATATTAAGGAATTCGAGACGTACTATTACAAAATTGGTGAAAATCAAACAACTTAGGTATGTTCTTTGATAAATTGCCAAGCCCATTAATGAAGAATTAAGTGAGAAATATCCAGAATGGAGATATAATAATGGAACTAATGACACCTTAGGAAAAAGATAATTTCCTAAGAATTGGATTGAAAATGTCGAGAAGTTGCAGAACTCATCAGTAAGAAACATTTTAACTTGTTGGATATGCCAAGCCAATATGGTTGTAAAGAGTTATCCTACGAAAAGAAAATTTATAAAAAAGGAAATTCGATAAAAATAGAGGTGAACAATATAAGAAAAATATTACAAGCGAATTATAAAAGACCTACTAGATTCTTTAGAAAGGCTCATATTGTCCTGAAAAAGAAATGTAAATGTTGGTCATGCGGAGAAATAGGACATTACGCTATGAATGCAAAAAAGGAAACCTAATTAATGCAAACCCTAGGAAGTTGGGATTACGTGAATTACGGAAGATGAAGCCCTAAACTAGCATTAACAAATAATAAAGATAATTGAAATCAGTGAAGAGATAACGAGGATAATGAAGAATTTGAAGAAGTCGTGTATGAGGAGGAAAGTGATGACATGAAGAATTTTAACATGGTCGGAGAACAATGTGCAAACTCAGATAGTGACGATGAAGAGAGGGGATTAATATCAATTGGTCAGCTAATAAGGCTGAATATGCCATTAACGACGAAGATCTAGAAATGAACAACATAGGATTTGATTTCCCAATAACCAAAGATAAATATATTAAAACTTCCTTGTTCAATTAAGAGCAAAATATGTTTGTGAAGAAATGAAGAAGTATTGTTATCGAAGATTGTGAAGAAAAGCCGCTTGATTTATATTATTAATTGGGAAATATCAAGAACACTAACTGATAAAAGGAGCGAAAAAGGAAAAGAAAAAGATTTATAACTATATCTGTATTGAGCTGTTCAAGTTTATATACTCCATTACAAGATTCGGAAAGTATTAAATGTTTAAGCTTTGTTTGCGACTAGGCACAAAAGTTTTAAACAACAGATATCAGTGGAGTAACTTGCAGTCTTAGCCAAGAACGGTAAGTTATATTGTGAACCACGTTATTATGTAGCTTGGAAGACAGATATATCAAAAAATTCTTGGGTATAAATTATTAACCGAAGAATAGAAATGCATGCAGGAACAAGACCTATCCAACTTCGATGGAATTATATATAAATTAACCAATACGGTGAATCACAACAAGGTAAAGGTTAATTGAAGCAGAATGTATGAAGGGAATTAAAGAAATATCAGACCAATAAAGGTCCCCAACAAAATAAAATTAAAAGAAGAATGCGTTGAAACGTTAATGAACCCCACAGTAGCCAATAAGACGCAAAATTAGTAATTGACGAAGGAGTTATTACACCATGAAATGAATCCTATCCAAGTTCCAGCGAGATTTAAGCATGAACAAACAGTTTGAATAGGCAAATTCTATGGAAATAGAAAGAAAAACAAAAGTCTTAAAGAGCAGGAGAAAGATTTTCGAAAATTATTAGAAAGACTAAAAGAACATAATTATATGCCAGCAGATGCAGACATAGCATCGATAAACTTACGACCTACATAGATCTAGAGGAACCTCTATATCAAAAAAAGGAAAGAAAATTAAAACAAGGAGAATTAGAGGAACCTTCAAGACTAGCATTGATGTTGCTTCAACTTCTTCTATAATTTAGGAGAAAATCGTGAAAAAGGAAAGTGGTAGGCTATATGACAAAAACAATTAGCGAACCTGTTTATGAAAGAAAACTTAGAATGGAAAAGTGTCTTGAAATTACAGGTACTAATGTGAATAGCATTTACATCCCATAAGATATGTTTAGAGGATTATATAAATATGAATTATATGCATATCTTGATAGTGGTTGTTCAGTGTGTTTTGGAAAAAGAACATTTTCCTGAATATCTATGGAGAAAGCCGAGAAACCTATGAAGGAAGAATTGCTGACAATAGTGTAATGTTTCATAGCGATATTAATTGAAATTTACCAATAGAAATCGGAAATCAAATGTACAATTCCTTATTATGGGCAACTGTCAACCTTCTCATGATTATGATTATTGGAATAATTTCAAAGATTTATTCTCATGCACAACAGACGGTTAACAAATAATATTACTATCAAGGTCATGCAGTCCCAATAGATAAATGCCAAGAGCATTTACTCATAAAATATGGAATTTAGCGCAGCCGGTGTGATGGGTAACTCCTACACAACGAAAGTAGCGTTGAGAATTTCTGAAGATGAAGAAGTGACTCGAAATGAAATAATTAAACAACAAGAGAAACTATGCAAGATATATTCTACAAACCCTTTAGAGTATTGGGAAAGAGATAAAGCATATGCTAAAATAGAATTAACAGATCCAATAAATATAGGGTAAGGCAGATGTTAATACCTATCAGGATATCCAAGAATTTGATGACCAGATAAAAGAATTATTAAAAAGAAAATATTAGGACAGTAAAGTCCTCATAACAGTCCGCATCATGGTGAGAAACCATGCAGAAGAAAGAGAGGTAAAGCTCGAATGGTCATTAATTACAAAAGGCTTAATGATAATACTGTTTTGATGGTATTATATTCCTAATAAAACTGTTGTTTATAATATTCAGGTGCAACTTGGTTTTCAAAATGGATTGTAAGAGTGGTTATTGGCAAGTAAAATGGAAGAAAAAGCATTCCACTACTGCATTTAGTGCCCCTCAAGGGCATTATGAATGGTTAGTCATGCCATTTGGTTTAAAAAATGCACCTCAAATATTTCAAGAAGGATGGATAATATTTTCAGGAACTAAAACCTGTTGTTAGTCTACATTGATGATATATTAATTTTTCCAAAACCCTAGAGCAGCTAAAATGATTTGAAGCAGTTACAGAAATGCCTCAAACATGGAATATTTTGGGAAAGAAGTGTGTCTTTGCTAAACAACGAATTGAATTCTTGGTTTAGAGATAAAGGCGGGACAATCATTTTACAACACACATCCTTGAAAAAAATAGATAATTCCTGTAAAATAGAAGACCGAAAACAATTAGAAAGATTTCTTGGTGTTTAACGTATTGCTTCTGATTCATTAAAATCTTGCTTTACTAAGAAAACCATTATAGGAAAATTAAAGAAAGATGTTCTTTGGAGCTGGTCCAATGAAGAACTAAGATTGTTCAAATCTAAAAGGTTATGTAAAACCTCCAGTATTAATTACCAATAATGATGATGAATTAATTCTAGAGCTGATGCTAGTATGAATATTTGGAGTGCTATATTAAAATAAGAAGGAGAAAATTATGCAGGTTATAGCAGTGAAGTTTCACAAAGCGAATGTAACTACCTACAATCAAAGGAATTTTAGCAGTCATAGAGGATTGAGAAATTCTTGATCTTCTTGGCTCCTAAACATTTCTTAGTAGAACGGATTGCAAAGGAATCTTAGTTTTTGTTAAAAAGAACCTATCTAATATGCAAGCGCAAGGGAGACTCCTGCGTTGGCAATTATGGCTTAACCAATTTTCTTTCAATGTTGAACATATACAGGGTTCAAAGAATTCACTAGCAGACAGCCTACCAGAGAGCTTGCTAATGGAATTAGCGACATCGAGCCTAAAGCCAAAGAATGTTATTTGCAAAAGAACAAGAAAAATTCAGTCAAGAGTTCTACACCAATGTGATAGAACCTCAACGTTTATTAAGGAAACAAATGAAGAAATGGTGAGGGTCTCTCCACCACACAAGCTTTGATGCGGTTCCTAATAGCAGCATCAAAGTCTGATCTAGAACTTTCTAATAAGAGCTTCCATCAGGTTATTTAAGAGTTCTCCATAATAGATTTTGCAATAACCTAATGGATTAATTCCTGATTACAGGAAATAATATTAAAGAATAGAGTTCATGCGTCACCGCTTGGTACTTTGAAGTCGCTTCAAGGAGCTATAAATTTTATGAATATTCGATCTATGGGGTCACATATGAAGTTTCCAAGGTACTCTGGAGTAGCAACAATGGTGATAAATCCATCCATAATGAATAATGGAAGAATGATAGCTGATATGCAGACGCAAATGAAGGCCTGGAAGTACGGCATGATTCATGGTTCTATTGCATCCCTTTTCCGAGATGCTATTTCTATGAAAATCATTGCACTAATTTCCAGAAGTATATACTTAATAGAGCTGAAAATATCGACGACGAACTGGATCTCTCACTTGAAGTTCAATGTGCCACATAGAAGTCACGACAGAGAAAATTAACCCTCCACATATATTAATAATTTGGGTACTGAGTGTAAAAACTTACTTGATCCAATATGCAGAAGACAAAGACGAGTGGTTAATCCAGTTCAAGCAAGCAATTGGGTTCTTCTACATTGCTCAATACATTAATCAGGCTTTGGAGCTATAAAAGGAGAAAATCCGCCATTAATATTCCGAGTAGGAAATCCACTGTTATAGCCCCACAGGAGATGCATGCTTATTATCAAGAAGGTATAGTTGTGTGAATCAGTTCATAACTACTTGGAATGTTGTGAAGCTGGAAAATCTTGTCCATTGAAGGAAAAGACTATTACTAGAAACTTTTCTCACATGGGATGAATCATACACTGCTAGATATTTTGAAGATATCTTTCAAGGACATGAGGTTGATGACAACCACCTCCATAAATTGGGAATCCAATGTGGGAGATGAGGAATGCAGAATCTCATGATGACTAGGACCCGGAAGCATGTGAAATTATTCTAAGCTTTGCATTTATGTACTTTTCCTTTTCAGCTTTGTAAGATGTAGTGTGGTGTGTTTTATGTTTTGTTAGTGGGTCAAGCACCATTAGATGCTATCAGAAAGAGCATCAAGGTTGCTAGATTTCTCTATAAATAGATCATTTATAGGCTTGAGAGGACAGACTTGAGGGAAATACTAGAGTAGAAACTCAAGTCATCTAGAAAAATTGCCTTAAGAGAAAGATAGGATTTCCATCTCTCTAAAGAGAAGACTCTGAGCTTTTCTGAGTGTGTAAGTGTTGTAATCTTTTCAAATTTAATAAAAGTCTTTCTTTCAGAAGGGAACTTTATCCTTTCGAACCTTATATCTTGAGCGTATATTTTCTGTTTTAACAATCCATCATCAATAAACAAATTAGAAAGAGACTACGGTCTAAGGTAGGAAAGATAGATCTGTGCTGTGCTTGATCTAGGAAGGCGGGTCAGGTTAGCTACCTTTGTAAAGTCGGAAGCTAGAAGAACGCCGGAAGTTCCATTGCCGACTAAGTTCAGGTATCGGTCAAAACTCTCTATCTGTAGTTATGTTGCGAAGCATGGTGGGCTGATAAGCACAGAAAGTATTATTATTCAGATTAAGTAGTAGAACAGTGATAACTAGTACCGTAAAAAGTCATTAAGTGTTAATCAAGTGTTTAATTATCTTCTTAATTATTATTAAGATTCCTAATTAATGTTATTAATCTTTTTAATATTTACTTATTATCTTCTTAAATATTTACTTATTAATCAAGTGTATTATTGTGCTTTTCCAATAATGCCATTCACTAATGTCCGTGAAATTACATAACTGACCCGTGAGAGACCATTAGTTGCCCTACATCAGTGAGTGGTCTATCGGCCCTCGGTTCCCCCACGGACTAAGATTTCTCTGTTGTTCTCACTCTCTCTCCTCTCACTTCCAAGTTCCAATATCACAATCAGAGGTAGACAACTGGCATTGGTAGATTTTCTGTGCGGCAAAAATAATTAAATTATAAATATAAAATCTGAAAAATATGAGGCTCTCTTTCTCTCTCTCATTCAACCAAGTCTTACTCTTCAACTTCCTCTGTTCAGGCACGCAATATTCTTACTTTTTTAATTGAATTTCAAGTAATTTTCATAAATTCTGCTACCCAATTCAGCATTTTTATTGTATGATTTGTTTTGATACATGTTTCGCAGTTTCTTTGTGATGAATATTTGCTTACAATTTAGTGTTTTTTGGTTGTATGTTATTCAATGAACTAGAAGTAGGGTTTAGGAAGATAGCATGATGATGGGTTAAGCTCTAATAAGTTGTAGGTTCATTGAACTTGAATTAGGAGGATATCATGATGATTATTGCAGCACTTTCTCAAGAAAGGTGTAATTTGATCAAACTTGGTTGTAAAGAAAAATTGTAGTCATGTATTCATGCGAGATCTTGTTGGATTCGTTTTAACGGGTAGAACAATGGGTATGGGGTGGAACCGAATACGTTCCTCTAGGCATGTGATGATACTGTGTTCCTAATGTGGAGTAGTATCTTACCAAAGAATTAAAGTAATTTTGCCAGTAATTTAATTTCAACTTGAAGTGTCCACTGCCACAATTTCTATGTTTGGTGTGCTGCCCCTAAGTGTGTACCTGATATTGTGTTGATGTAATTGTACTCCTTTTGTTTGTGATTGATTGTCTTATTGAAAATGTATTGATATCACTTGTTTCTGATACCATGATAAATTTAAGGGAAATTTGTTTTCCTTGCTTTTGCTAATGCAAGCCTAACATGGGATTAGCTCATATCACACAACCTACTTATGTATACCCCAATTTATCTAATTGCATGTACACAAAATAAACCTAATATATACGAACTCAAAATCCGTCTATCATATATGGACGGTCAAAATGTGCTTGATTGGCTTCTCCGAATAGATGTCCTCATATAGATATATCTTACCCCTTACCTTCTTAATCAACAAGAGTGGAGAAAACATGGTACTTGTTTATGATGAGCCATCACTTGTGCACATAGATACCTTCATACCTTTATTGGTGATATAATAGTTTTACATTTTCGGGCAAATAGAACAAATCTGTAATCTTTCCTTAATTTTGGTGCTGATATCTTCCAGCCCCCTGCGATTGAATTTTTGTTCTAGGTAGCATAGTCATAGGTTTTTTTAAGAAACTCATTAGAATTTTATCATGTCTCTCAAAAATGATCTTTGTAGAACTGTCTTACATGGCTTTCTGGCCTTTGCTCATTCTCTGCTAGAGTTATCAAGTCAACTTCGATACTTGTTGGCTCTTCAGATTATAACAGATTTGCATCACATTTGGAAGATGCATAATGGCACAATAGTAACTAAACTATTAGTTTGATTTACTTGACCATATAATCTACTTTGATTCTGAGGCAACTTCTTTACTAATCCTTTTCTTCTTGTTGTTCTATCAGTCTCTCAGTATTATTACTACCCTCACCTAGTCCCGAAACTGAATCTTTTGAAGCTCCTTTGAAATCCTGGTCCTTGACCTTGCGAGATATAGTGTGCTCCGTATGGAGTGTAGACCATCCATATTTATTCCTTGTTTATCTAGGTTTGAATTCATAATCTTGATTGTAAAGTTTTAACTATTTAAAAAAATATTTTTATTATTTTTATCACTTAGCATTTATTGTTCATGTAGCTGAACCTCTTTTGAGATTAAGGATTTTATTGATTGACTGACAGCATTTATGCTTGCAGAGGAATGGCAAGCATATCATCAACCCATTCCAGTATATGGTCATCTGGGGCTCAAACAAAATGTTTTGCTGGAAGGTTTTATGAAGGAAGAAAACAGGGATTTACAGGATCATTAATTCCTTTTAAATCAAGCTTTTGTCCAAGTCATGACCTTGTTTACAATAAACACAGTCACAAAGCCGAAAGGCATCATACTGTTTGTTCCAGCTCACTAAAAAGCAATGATCCTACAGAGCCAGACGACGGAAACTCAGAGAATGAACCAACCAAGCCAGAAGGCCAACCGGTATATTCTTTCTCTTCTATGATGGGCCAAAAGGACCACTAGTGATGATTTTGACCAAAAGGCATGTTATTTTCTCAGGTTATTATAGTTTATCTGTTGGTGAATTGCTATGTGAGTTTCATCGTGTATGTTTGGTATAATGATCCAACCAGCTTACAGTAAGCTAAACAGACATCTTGACTATAGTATGTATGACTAAATTTATTGAGATAGGTCCTCTTTGGGCATACATATTCCTGGATTTTTGGGCATGCTTTATCAAACATTCAAACACAAATCCTGCGTTTGATGTCTTTCCCCCCTTCTCTCCAAACTGATTATCAAACATTCAAACACAAATCCTGCGTTTGATATGTCATCATTTGCTTTCATTGCCATGTAGTGGCTGCAATGGATGAGGTAGACATGACTTTTGTTTTTTTATTGAAATTTATTATTGACTGAGAGCTATGGCCTACGGGGATAGCTAACAAGAATTAAGAGGTTCTTGTTTGTACTGAGTCTTCATGCTAATTTATTTTCTAGTTATGAAATTACCTGCAGCGGTCTCTTTGTTTTGTCAGGAATCTCAGGATCATAATTATAAAGTCAATTGTTTTGAAATATGGTTTAAGAGGCCTAACATGCTCCGTGTTGTAAACGTAGCTAGAAACAAACTCATTGATATGTCCTAATCAGATTTACTAAACTCTTGAGCATTTATTTTATCATACATGCATATCATATGGTATTCTGCTGTCAATTATGAAGTGCCTTATTTCCAAACAAATCATTTATAGTAAAAGATGTTGTGTTGTCGAGTACTTTCAGGTAGATCATGACAGTTTAAGGGATAATCTGGAAAGAATTATTGGAGTTGATGACTCGAAGTTTAGTGGGGCAGACCTTGCAGCACTTATAAGGAAGAAATACGGAAGGTCTTATGACGTACAACTTATAAAGAAGGTAATTTTTTTCCCTTGACTAGTTTAATATGTTAAAAGATAATGCCCCCCCTGAATCTGTCATGGATTAAAACCAAAGTGCTTAAATCTGTTATGCCTTTGAAATCAAAATTCTTCCATTTTTATATTTCTACTTGATTTGTTCCATCCTGAGTGGTCATTATTATCCTGTCTCAGAGTGGTCATTATTATCTTTTGAATTTACAGATCCTCAGCACAAATTTTTTTAGGGAAATTCTATATGGTAGCCCCGAGGTTTGCCAAAATCCATGCGGTGACATGTTAAATTATTTAATTCTACACCGTTGCCTCGAGTTTTTCCGAATTCCACACCGTGGCCTTGAGATTTGTATTTTCCACGTGGTGGCCTTAGTTTAGGCTAACCCAACCTCACCCACCTTAGAAATCCACCGAGCCATTTCACCTAACCACCATCGAAGTTCACCCTGCCTCCGCCCAACCTCACCCATCCACTAACCCCACCTACCAGCCCCCACCCTTGCAGCAACCACGCAACCACCCTAACATCAACCACACAACCACCCAAGAACCACCAGGAACCATGCGAACCATGCGAAATCACGACGACCCAACCTGCAACCACCTATCCTAACCTCGACCACACTCCGCAGCCACCAATCATGACCTAGCTAGCCAGCATCTCACAGCCCACATCCACGCGAAATTGCGACCCAACAACATGACGCAGCAGCTAATTCGAAAAAATGGGGCTAATTTCGAAAAAATTTGAATGAAAGGGGATAATTTCGAAAGAATTCGAATTGTTGGGATAATTAAACCCATAAATCTTAGTTTTAAACGAAATCAAATTGGGGAAAATTCGCAATCCAAATTGGGAGAAATTCGCAATCCAAAAACCGTTAGGGAAGAACGCTAAATTCGAAAATCATGAGTATGGTGGTGGGGCCATGGGGTCGACGGTTGTGGGCCGGTGTGGGCAACGCGGTTGTGGGATGGGAGGTGGCGGCGCGACTGTAGGGTGGTGGGGGCGGCTGGGTTGGTGGGGTCTTGGGTGATGTTGGGGTGAATGGGTGAGAGTTGGGTAGTGGTTTGGTGAGTGGGTTAAAATGGTTAGGCCACCGCGTGGAAAATACAAACCTCAAGGTCACGGTGTGGAATTTGGAAAAACTCAAGGCCATGGTGTGGAATTAAAAAATTTAGTATGTCACCGCATGGAATTTGTCAAACCTCGAGGCTACCATATAGAATTTCCCATATTTTTTTATTATCATCATTATTTTTCCATGATTCTTAATCCCATTGTCCACTGAAGGCACTGATGTTAGTAGCTTACTTTTCTAGGTTTTATGCGTAATGACCACCTCTTGTGTCTTATCCACTTGTATATATTTTAGTTTGCATATCATTACTTCAAAAACTATGTTTCCATTAATTGGCCAGAGCCCACTTCGTGGAATTGAGGCTTTGATTGTTTGATGGGCTTAAATGTCCACCTTAATGCAAATTTTCTTGTTCTTATGCCTGCTGAGTAATCATCATGGCACTAATTGTTAAGCCAGTCACCCGCTTTCTTTGTCTTGCATCAAATTACAATTCTTTGTTTCAGATGCCGTAGACATTGTATGTTTATATGTTTTACCATTATGCAGGAGTTCATGGGGAGAAACCTTTTAGCTATGAATGTTATGTGGAAGTACCGGGAGCAGGTATGTAAATGTTTCGATGCCGCAGCTTATTCTGTATTGTTCCTTTGAACACTTACTGTCACTGTCTTGTTAGTAACATGCCCGGTTAAGTTAATTGTTGTTGATTATAGTGCGATGCAGAATCCCGTGACAGTTATCAATCTCTTGCCTGTATATCTTACTTTGTACGGGAGTATTCTCTTTATATTCAACACACTATTGTTAGATGACTCATGAGTCTGAAAATGTGCATTTGTTTATCGAGAACAATGATTATTGAGGAATAAGCTATTAAAAATTGTAGGCCCCCAGGTTGGGTATGCATGTGGAATACATGGTAAAGGGCTAGAGGCAAGGCACAAGATTACAGCTAACAATTTCAAAGGGAGTGATTTTTCTGATTGAAACTTCATAGTTCGGAACTTCGGATAATTGATTGACTAGATTTATCATACATTTTTATTGGAGTTGAAAGAAGACATAGTAAACATTTATTGGGGGTTTTTAGGACCATATATCTGAAGTTCAGAATTTCACTGGATGAAAATTGATCAAACAAGTCTGGTGCAATTGTATAGAAGATATGAATTGATGTTATGTCAGAGGAAGTGAAAATTGGCATTAGAAAGATGGACTTGTGTAATTTGGTCCAGTCTTGGTGATGGGTAGGGTGTTAAACATCCTAAGATAGTAATGTGTTGAGCTTATAATTTTCGCTGAGGATTTAACTCCTAACTCCACATTTTTTTAGAAAAAATTATCCCCTCTTTATCCTGTATTATGTAGACATGCATGGTATTAACTTAATTAAGAATCATCTTTAAAAGCCACTGTTTGGTTTCCGCATTTATTGCTCTGAGAATCTGCTAAACAATGTTGGATACGAAGCATAATATAGACACCAAAATCGTGTCTCCCCAGTTTAGCATTCAATGACGATTATCACTTTTCTGTATAGCCAAGGGATGCATGCTTGTTCCATCATTTAATGATATCTTGGGATATGACTACAAGGCTCAGAGAGAAAATGAACTGAGAAGGTGAGTCACAACTCACAAGTGTGTGTTTTCTGCGACTTTAGTGAAGAAATAAAGAGGTGTCTCATATGATATTGGTCATCCTAACAAAGTATGTATGACATTAAATTGGGAATAAGGTGATATGTTATATGGATTGACATCAATAGGGTTTAAACTTTGAGGTATATAGATCCTCTGCTGCAGCCAGTTGAGGGGGCCTGGAGGTTGAAATGATCCACATCAGTGGCACATAATATCTTTTGATCAGGTCATATTCCTATTTCCATGATTAACATTAAGTCAAGCGCACAAAGGTGAAAACTATGGATTTAAGACTCGTTCCTAGACATTACAATAATTCTTAAAGATAGATGAAAATGGGAGGAAAGGAAGAGAAGAGAGGGGGAAGGGGACTATTTCCCTTGTTTGGGTAAAGAATTTGGGGGGAAGGAAAGGGGGGGAAGAGGGAGGAACCCCTCCTTTAATAAGCATAATCCCTTAAAAGATTGGAGAGATTAGGGAAAATGGAGCTTCTCTTTCCTCCCGTTCCTTCTTTTCCTCTCCCATTCCTTTCCTCCTCCTTTGCTATCCAAAGGATTACAAACAAAGCGTAGACTTTCAGTGTCATTTATGTGAAAGGGGGAAAGTGTCAGTCTACTGGTTGGTTATTTTGTGAACAGCTTTATCTTTTTTCCCTTAGATGAGAACATTGGAACTAATTTAAATGAATCTTCGGGTCGATCTCTATTGGATGAACCTTATGCTGTGGAGAAACCATGAACCAGAATAGGTCTCGAGTAAATACAGCCATACAGGGCATTTCATAGTAGCCTTATGCAAAATCTTTGTATGTAGAGCCAACCATTTAAGTCCAAACTAGGGAGCAAGTAGAATGTTGTCACCAATCATGTAGGGCTTTAGGCCATAAATCAGTTTACAAAAATAAAGAACATGATCATGTCTATTAAGTTACGTAGATATTCCTAAACCTAAATGTTGTTAAATTTCTCCAAGTAACCGTTTAGAATAAATTAAATTATTTATTATTATATTTGTCAAGTAGCTCAATTCTTTCAGATACGATCCTCAATTCCTCATTGTGAATCTTCCAAGGTTCCTCCTATGGCTTTAGCTCAGGTTATACACGACTAGTTGATTTTGGTTTGGCGCAAAGAGTACTTCTGGAGGTTTTCAGTCTTTTTTCAGCTACACCAATAGATTCATAAAATGTGCTGAACCCCAGCTGTGTAAAATCATCTAAATGTTTATAAAGCTCATTGTTTTTCCTAAAAAATAAATAATAATAAATTATTCTATATTTTTGCATATTTTTTATCTCAGAGATCATTCCCATTAACCGAAGAAGAATACATACTGAGGCTTGATGATGTTGCAAACAATTTGAGGTGTTGGGGCGCTGTCTCACATATCAGGAACAGCCTTGCAAAGTTAAAGGAGCGGCCAAGGATTGGAAAGGTAACAACATTCAAAGACATAAGAACACAATTCATCAGATCATGATATGAATGAACTTGTATATATATTCATGGAAATACATACAATGCAGTTAGTTGTGATACAAAACTCCATCATCATTTTTTGTTTGGTTCACTGCAGGCTGTAAGCATATTCATAGACATGGACGAGTCTGGAGCTCGCTCAAATGAATGGATCTACAAATGAGATTTTCTATTAAAAAAATGGTGACTTGTAGATATATCAGTCGCTGATTTGACCCTCATTTCGGGAAATATGAAACTGTCCTCTGGGACATTGTAGCAGCGATAATGAAGTTACAATTTACTGGGTTCTGCTGCAATGTCTTCAATCGATTAGTGCTTTATACAACAGTACCAGTAATATGAATATGAATTGTATATATAGGATCTGTAATGTCAAATTAACCATATATAAAATTTGCTGAGTACAGCATTCCTCCATCATATATGTCGCTTAATTTTAATCCTCATTTGAGAACCAGAAGTTGAACTATATGGCTTATAGCCTTATATATTCACCTTTTTAGACAATATATACATATGATTTAAGAAGTCACAATCCTGATGTTTTAGACATGTAAAATAAGCAAGAACATCTATGATAAACTTCCAAGAATGCAAGAACCTTCAATGATGCCTTGCATGTGTTTGGAAATTTTCACCTCCAAAGAAAATCAATGGTTAACTTTCTCTTTGCACACAATCTATATTATAGATGAAAATTTTGTCATTTACCACCTTTTATTAATCTGATTTTGGATTTTACCTCCTTTTTTTAAAATTTATTTAAATATTACTACCTTATATCTCCCAAAACCTTTAATATTACCACCACTTAATTAGGTCTGTTATGTTTTCCGTTTGGTGTTAAAAAAGAACCTTATATCTCCCAAAATTTTTAAAATCATCACCACCAGTGTCTCCTTTAGATAGTTATAGGGAATACAAAACAAAAAACACTTGAGTGAATTTTCAAAAACACTTGACCAAAATTCCTCACCATTAAAATAACTTTTGCTTTTAGGAAAAATGGTGAATAACTACCTTATAAAAAGCTCATTTTAAAAATAAAAACCTTGTAAAAAAAGTTTTAAACTAACTACCTTATAAAACCTACTCCCTGCGTTCCGTTTTGTTTGTCCTCTTTCTCGAAATGAAATTCTTAAATGTTTGTTTTATTTAGATTTTTTTTTATTTTTAACTCCAATTTTATCCAACTTTTACATGGTAAAACGAACCATATTTATTATTTTTCTCGTTATATTTAGGAAAATTTGTCAACAACTACCCACTTTTTGTCAAACTTTGAAAACAACTACCCACTTTTTTTTTWAAAAAAAAAACAACTACCTTCTTTTTATCAAAAGTTTGTGAACCACGACCACTTAACGATTTTTAGTGAACACCGTTAACTCTCTTCCTTCCAACCACCCTCCCGACATCTCCCGTCACCGCTGCCACCCTTCTGCCACCTCCCACCACCAGTGTGCCACTCCGTTCACTGCCTCATGTACTTCCCTCCCCTGCAGCACCCCTCYCCCTCCCCTCCCCYCCCCCTCGCAGCCCCCCAAACAGCAGCCCCCCCTCCCCTCCCCCTCGCAGCCCCGCCCAACACCACGAGCCCAAACAGCCCAAACAGCAGGCCCCCCTCCCCTCCCCTCCCCCTCGCAGCCCCCCGACACCACGAGCCCAAACAGCAGGGCCCCTCCCCTCCCCCTCGCAGCCCCCCAACACCCAATTTCAACCTTTAACTCCCCAAAATAACCAATTTGAAACCCTAGAATTCGCAACCCTCAAATCCCCAATCAAATTGAATCAATTTCGCAACCCAAGCAATGAATCTCCTATTTGAAATCTCCAATTTCGCAAACCAATTACCCAATTTTGCAATCAAATCCCCAATTCGAAACCCCCAATTTCGAAACCCCTTAATTTYGTGAAATTCCCATGKGCATAACTACTTGAATACAACTCCAAATTGAGTAATTCTTGAGCCTATTTCATGTATTTTTTCGAGATCTACAACTTTTATGAAGAAACCATGTCCAAAAGATGGGTGGAAGACTGAGAAAATCGCATTTTAAGTTGCGCGATTGGTTGGTGGTTTTCGTGGGGTTTGTGGCTATTAATGGGTGGTTTTAGAGGTTGTCTTGGTCGTGGGCTGCTTCCCTGTGCTGCGGTGGTGCTAGTGGGGTGCTCCGGTGGACGGCGGTGGTTGGTCGTAGGTGGCAGCGGTGAGGGGAGGGTGGTTCGTGGTGGTTGGAAGGGAGAGAGTTAACGGTGTTATTGAAAAACCGTTAAGTGGTCGTGGTTCACAAACATTTGATAAAAAGTGGGTAGTTGTTTTAAAAAAAAAAAGTGGGTAGTTRTTTTCAAAGTTTGACAAAAAGTGGGTAGTTGTTGACAAATTTTCCTTATATTTAATAAAAGTTTAACCACTATCTAGATTACTCCTCAATTCACTTTCCAAACAAGACAAATAAAAGGGACGGAGGGAGTAAAATTTAGTGAACTCCAGCTTTTCAAACTCAAAATTTAGTGAGCACCATCTTTTAAAACTCATTTTTAAAAATTAACTACATTTTAATTTATTTATTTTCAAAATAACCACCTTACAAATCTAAAGGTTAGCTAGCACCACCTAAAATAAAAGAAATGACTTTTTTTTATGCTCAAGAGAGGATGCAACCTCGAAAAGGAAATACCAGTGAAACTACAACTACATAGGAACTAAGCGTGGCAAAGCCACACCAATTACCCCTGCACTAATAAGCCGAGAGAGATCAGAAGGAAAGCTTGAGAGAACTTCCATCGAAGAGCCTTGAGAAACACCTCTATTTGCAAGCCAATCAGCCACCATATTGGCTTCCCGATAATAGTGCGATATAGATACTTGTCAATCCGTACAAGCCATGAATTGCTTACACTGCCTCACAATCTGTAAATCGGCACCTACATACTCCTCTTCTCGTTGAAGAATCTGAACACAAGCCATGTTGTCAACTCGCACCTCAAGCTGTGTGATATTATTATTCCAAGCCAGCTGCAGCCCTCAAAGAAGGGCAAGGAACTCAGCTCTCATAGCATTACAATAACCAAAGTTAGCAGAAAAACACATCAAGTAGCGGTCATTGTGATCTCTCAACACACCACCACCACCTGCGGGTCCGGGAGCTCCCTTAGCGGCGCCATCAGTGTTCAAAGCAAACCAACCAACCAACGAATCAGACGCTCCTCCTTTTGCAAGCTTGGTGAGATGATAAAATTTTGCCGTTCCAAGACTCGTTAGACCTCTTCGAATTTCATATGCAAGAAAGCAACCCTATTTTTAACGCCTAAAAACAAAACTATTACGCCATTTCCATATTCACATAAGGGACATTGAGAAAAGAAATTGCCACACTGAAGAGCTATAAGGAGTGAGCAACTTGATATTGTCGAACAACCACTGCTGCAAGTTTGATTCTTGAAAGAAGCTTGATTTCTCATAGAAGTGACAAAGCTGTTCCAAAGTGGAACAACATGTTGGCAATCTCGCAGTAGATGGAGCACAGTCTCAGAATGATGGCCACACAACGGGCACGAAGCATCCGTCGTCAAACATCGTTGAAATTGATTTTGATTGTAGAGGATTTTACCATGCATTACTAACCAAGTGAAGTGTTTACTCTACTGGGGGCCTTACTCTTCCAAAATGTTTTTCAAAATATATGCTTTGTAGCAGGTTCATTGCGAACAATTTGCATAGCATATTTAATCGAGAATGAGCCATTCAAAGAGTTACTCCAAAAAGGATGATCAGGAAGGTTCGAAGGAACCACTTCATGAGTTTTAATGGCCATTCAGAGCAACAAGGGCTAGATACTCCGAAAACACATGCCATTTCCAACCACCATTAACACTCCATATATCTTGGACAGTGCCCCCCCCCCCCCCCCCCCCAAAAAAAAAAATAAAATAAAAATCACGTGGAACATCCTTCACAACCAAATCAATTAGAGGAGCATTAATAGCCCAATTGTGCGTCCAAAATAAGGTTTGAGAACCATCACCAACCGCCATTTGAACGCCTTCTCGAATAACAGAGGCGCTTTTTAACAATGGGTTAAAATAAAAGAAATGATAATAGCTAAATGAGGGAGTTAAAGAGGGAGGTTGGATAGTTAGAGCAAGATTAGATGATTGAAGATGTTTTGGTATTTTCTAGGGTGAGTTGGAGATGTGGACCCCTAATCTGATCAAATTTTACAAATAATTAAGGTGGTGCTCACTAAAATTTTTGACTTTTATACAAAAGTTATTTTTTAACTTTTTTTTATAAGGTGGTTATTTTTAAAATAAAGCTTTTAAAAGGTGATTATCCAGCCACATATTTTTTTACTTGTACTTCTTATTTTCTAAGTTACCCATTTCTACATTAATTTCTTGTGTTCTTCACAAAAAAGTCAAAAACACCTTCAAAACCATCACAAAATTCATCACCTGACTTGTGAATCATTCATCACAATTCACAACAAAATGTTTTAAAATGTTTTTTCAGGTAAAAAAAATTATTTTTTTCAAAGGAGGTATTTATTTTCAAAGGAGGTATTTATTTTCAAAATGATTTCTAAACGTATTTATTAACAAATTTTCTTAATTTTAATACAAAATTGGATTAGATGATACTAATCATCAAAAAGTTAATTTCTTGATTTACACCCTTAAATCGATTATTTTATATGCGTAAAAAACAATTGTTGTAAAACGTTATAGGAAATGCAAAATTACACATGAGTGAATTTTCAAAAACAATTGGTCAAAATTCCTCACCATTAAAATAATTTATTGTTTTTACTTGTACTTGTTATAGTTTCTCAGTTTCCCATTTCTCACTTGCCTTGAACTCTCGCTTTCATTGAGTTTCTACAGTAGTTTCTTGTTTCCTTCACAAAAACCCCTTCAAAACCATCACAAAATTCATCACCTGACTTCTGAATCATTTGTTGTTTTCAACTATTTCACTTAATTTATATATACTGGTATACCCTCATACCCTTCAATTTCAATTCTACAAGTTTAATCACATGAAATTGCAGAAAAAAGTTGGAAATTTAATGGGTTAATCCAAGCAAGTTTTGAATTTTATTAAAACCCTAGTCTTAGCATCAAAAATCAAGCTCAAAACCCCCCAAATAATGAGAGTGAACTGCAGAAATTGTTTGCAGATTAGTAATCTTGTTGTTATTGCTGTTGCTGTTGTTATTAATGGTGGTGGTGATGATGACGTCTCAGTCAAACTCACAAAACAACAGCAACAACAATAATAATAACAATAACAACGGCAACGGCAACCCGCAAAATCATCATAACCACCATAGTCAGCCATCTCCATTGTCTCTTTCGCCTATTAGTTCATTCCCACCTCCTCCCCCTCCTACCCGTGTTGATTATGCCGTTCCCATTTCCGCTTTCGAACCGGGGGTTTTTCCAGCAAGGGTTAGGCTCTCGGACATCGCCCCCTATGATGGGGCGCCCTGTGGGGCTTACCTGAAGGCGGTGGAGGCGCTGTCTGGGTCCCTGATGAGGCATAACGCCGCGGTTATCGAGCTCGGGAGCAGTGATGCTGCTATTATCAGGTGTGGGTTGGAGTCTGCTAGGATGCATTTCAGGAATAGGCCTGCTACTACGCCTACGGTTTCGACTCCCACTGCCACTGCTGCCAAGGCCAGCAGAGGTGTTTACATGTATAGGGCTGGAAGGTATTCTAGCCTTTTCTATTTTTAAAAAGGCTTTTCTTGTTTACTGTAATTTAGTTTCATTTGTGATTGTTGGATAATAGTATTTCGTGTGATTGGTAGTAGAATTACATTTGGGTTATGGGTGCTTAGTAGAGAAAAAGGTAGGATTTTTAGATATTGAAGCTTAGTGGATTGATTGCTTGTAAATGGTGAAGCTTTACTATGTTCAGGCTGGGCGGATTCATGCTGGATTCTAGTTGTTGTTGGAGCTTCGTGGAAGGTTGTTTTGAGGTCTTCAATGGAATTGCAGTCTTTTGTGTGTATTTTGTCCCTTTGGATGGGGTCCTTTTGCATTTGGTAATTATAGTGGATTCGAGTGTGGTAGGATTTGGTTTATAATTAAGTTGGCCTCGCAATTAAAACACAATGTCCATATATTGATATATGAGAATAAGAATGCAATCATATATGGATGCTGTAAGAAACTGGGTTGAATTTGCATATCTACAATTATAACTTTATTTCCAAGGGTTGAACAATTTAGGTATATTGGTTAGAGCCGTAGTGAGTGGAGTTTCCCTAGCTTTTTTGAGGAAATTGTCCAATGAAACAAAGAATCAAACAAAATTAGAGCTTATGGGAGCACCTGCTTTGTTGAGCTTAATCGAATCTAAGGAATGAGAAAGCTTAGTTGAAGAGTGACAGATCCTGATGTTATTAGGTTGAACTTTATATGGCAGTGTGAATTGAATGAGCAGCTCTTGCTTGAGATCTTAGGTGGAGTGCCCACTCTAATGTTTGACTCATTTGGAATTCAACTGCAAAATGAATAAATAACTCTCCAAAGTAATCCATGTAGAATGAATTTATTACCTTAGCCATGGACATCAAGAGCAATATACCATCCTAGTAGCTACTACAATATTTTGGAGTGAAGAAAACTTTTAGTTGTAGGATTGCCAACAAGTACATCAAACTAATTGTGAAGTCTCTTTAGGCTCCTGTATTAGTGACCTGGAAAATATGACTTTTTGGATTGTCTTGTATTCCCTTTGGTCCATAATGTTTCAACCACTTTCCAAATTTGGATGTTCCATAATATTCCTACCATTTCTCCTTTATTCCTTTTTGGGAAAGTTAATATTATTTGTATATTATTGTAGGGACCAGTATTCACACTCCTTTCTATCTATTCACTTTATCTCCAATCTAGTCACACACTCTCTTCTATCTATGATATTCATATCCATTACCCACACCCATTATTTTATTGTTTTCCTTTGTAAAGCCTCAAATAGTAAATGGTATGATCATTATGGGACGGAGGGGATATAAAAGAAGGGTAACCTTGATAATTGAAACTTTATTTTTCTTAAACAAGCTGTTACGATGTAGTTGATAGAATGATAGGAAAAGTGGTGGACATTTGACACTCATTTTTATTTTTACTCAGTTGTCTTCTTATTGAATGGTTTGGATATTAAGTAGCTTTATTGGAGTTTCTATGCATATAAGGTCATTTTATGATTGATCCATGTTTTTGTGCATTATTGCATATTACCCCGAATCACTGATTGGGAAATTGACATTCCATCAGCTTTTGTTTGAAGGGCTTTGGAAGATAGTGATTCATCTCCTCCATGCTTGGCTGAAATTTTTAGGTGCCTGGGCAGGGCAGCTCGTGCTGTTTTATGTGCTATTGCAAGGCACCTCCGCTTGCGTAGTGAGTATGTACTCAACCTTCTTTGGGTCCTTCTAAGCTCTGTTCTTTTAGCTCCATGCTTTATTACTCTTACTCATGTTACAGTTGTAATGTGTTTTGGACAGTGTTTTCAACCATCTGCTTGATGATAACCCACTACCTGCCAACGAGGCATCCTCCTCTGTGCTTGTCGCAACCTATTGTCAAGCTCCTATGCAAAATGGAAAAGGGGCTATTGGAGGAGGCAAATCATCAACCAATGGTGAATTTGAGAAGGGTTTGATAACTCTTGTATCTTCTGATACTCCTGGCATTCAGGTATATGTATACTCAATATACGTGAGTCTTGGTTCTTGACTCCAGGACAATATCCTAGTGTTATGACTTTGTGATTTGATTTATTTGTATTTTCTTACTTTCTTTCTAGATTGTTTGCTTCTTTGGTGGTCTTGATTTTGTACCTTTACCCTTCTTTTAAGTCCTGTTCTTCAATTCCATCAGCTGTTTTTATCCATAGGTTTGTGATCCCAATGGTCGATGGTACCTCGCAGATAGTGGATTAGGTGCTGGTTCTGTATTGTTGCTGACGGGAAAGGCACTTAGTCATGCTACAGCAGGTCTTCGTCCTGCAGCCTCATATCGTGCTGCAACAGATATAAACTCTTTGGGTGTTGGTGGTCATGGAAGGTAAATCTAATCTTTTGCATTTCACCTGTAAGCTGTTGACTGATGTTTCTGAGACACAAGAAGTCCATTGGTTTTGGGTTGATGAAAGACGTAGTTTTACTTATCTATCGTTTCAGGACTTCATTAGCCTTTAGGCTTATGCCACAGAGCAATGCCATTCTGGACTGTTCATCCATCTCTGCTGCTGGTCATGTCATTCCTCATAGTTATGTTCCCATATCTGTAAGCCAATTTATGGATGATCTCTCTGCGGAAGAAGATGCTTTGTGCGGTAACACTGATAACATTTATGTAAGTTTTTTCTACAGTCAACCTAAAATTTGGTTACGTGAAGTTAAAACAGATAGAAGATATTAAAGGCAATGTCAAACAACTTGTTCATGCTATATTTTTCTAGGAATACAATGGTTGACCTAACTTTATGTTACAACTTACAAATATTCAACTATCCAAGGTATGGTATTTATTTGTTGTTTAGCAAGTAATGTGGCGAACAACACTCATACCCACTTGTGACCTAGTCAATATGCATTCAACCCCCTTGCTCAGGAATGGGCAAGCTTTATGTGGGTCAGTGGGATGTGTATGAGAGTAGCAGAAAGTAGACTTCCAAAGGTAACTGAGACTCTAAGAGGCAGCTTGGTTTGCTCGGTTGCTGGTTTCAAGATTTAGCAACTTGCAAACCAAATGCCACTTGAATTCAAGGACTTTATGCTATGAAGATGCACTTAGACCATGCTAAAGAACAAAAGAACAAACTTTATTTCATGTCCTTTTGCACAGTAAAGGTGATATTAGACTTTTGTTCTTTGCTGGAGGATTTTGAAATGAATGTAATGTTTTGTGGGGGTATCAAGTTGTTCATTTGTAAAAATTCTTTTCCTTTGATCTAGGATCGGTGTGCTGACTGAGAAAAGAGGCACTATTGTCCATCATATTGGAATGTTATGTCAGACCTCAGAACTACAATCTGCACTAGGGAACAAAATCTTTCTGTTAGTAATTGCAAATTTTCTTCCGTACCTTTCCAAGCATAATTCGTGGAAGTAATTTGGGTATTATGACAAGGAGACATTATGCTTGGCATCAACGTTTGTATCCCAAAGGCCAAAGCTCAAAGACATGGTTTGTGTAATCTAAAGCAGATTGATCACTATGCCCCATGCTATATAAATGTCATTACATTTTTTTTCTCTAAAATTACTCTATGGTTCCGGCAGTCATGGCTGCTGCTTATTTTCAAAGCATATTTTGCACTCCATTGTCCATGCTCTCTTTATGCAAGTTTTAACTATTCATGTACAAAAATTCTTCTATACAAACCTGTTTGAAACCTCTATATAGACAAGCCTTTTCACAACGGTAGGATTAGTATGATAATTTTGTCTATAAGCATAGTCATTAATTTATGTTGCACTAAGCAATTTCAGGTGGAGCAAAATAACAATAACAAGGAGCCATCATTAAGAAGTGTTCTTTCAGATCCCTTATCGTAAGCTCTGCTCTGCTCTCTCTCTCTCTCTCTTCATTGCCTTTCTTCTTCTATTTTAAAACAAAAATAAATGTGTTTCTAAATATTTGATGTTTATAAACTTTGAGCCTAGATAAATTATAGCAGCTGTAGTAACATAAACTCTCGTGGATATGATTTGTGTTAAAATGTGCCATCTATCTCTAATGTCACATCTGGCTTTTGGGTCTTTGGTTAGAAAATATTGAATAAAAGCATACCACTCCATTGAACAATGACAAGGTTGGAATAATTGAATAACTATCGTAGAAGATGGTTTTGAAGTGAACAAGCTGCAAAATAAAATTTACACTGAACATTTCCATCTCTTGAATATGTTCCTCTTTTTATGAGTTTCAGATTTATTTTCATGTCTCTTTGCTGTTTGCTTAGATTTTATGCATTGTTATGTACTAGACAAATTTTCTATATATAATGTCCTTCTCGGTTGATGTGTAGTGGTGTATTTCTTGAAGATGCAATGGTCGTCTCTTGTGGACATTCATTTGGGGGTCTCATGCTGAGAAAGGTTATTGAAACGGTAGGACAACCTTTGCTTGTTTCTGATGTTTTAAAAAGTTTTTCACAACTTTGTGTGGGAATGTAAGTTTGTCGAGCAGAAATGACCAATAATTTAATGAAAAATTGGAAGTATGGAACTTATTGTTTACTGACATGAATTTAGTTGTGGCTATTTACATTTGTTGTAAATATATTAGCCTTTATATTATATCAACATAGTACCATGTCGATTATCCTTGGAGATTGCTAGGAGACACCTCTCTGTAGTCTGTTGTCCGTAGCTGTGTAAACTTGGAGGGATAGCGTTTTTCAAAGAGGGAGGGAAAACGGATTCCTTCCCTTGAACTTTATTGAAACAAGAGAAATTGTCCCCCTTCTTTTACTTTCTTTTCCTTTTATCCGAACAATGTGTAGTACAATTATGTGTTATTGCTGCTCTCAGCAGAGACCGCAGTTCTCACCTTTGCTTTTGAGGGTATGTGATAGTCAAAGCATTTGGTGAAAGATAGAGAATCCAGAAGTGATTTTGATATACCTTATGTTGAGGATATGTTTGCCTGATCACTGTTGTAAAGTGACTAGCTTTGTGATAGATCAGCAACAGAACAAATTTATTGTTTTGTAAACTTTTGGGACAAGAATCTTTGACATGTTGTGTTTGTTACTATAACACTATGCATGAATGCTGAAGTGCTGATTTGTTTACCTCAGTCCAGATGCATGCTTTGTCATACAGAAATCGAGACACGGTCATTGATTCCAAACCATGGTAACTTTTCTTTTCACAGCTTCCCTCTTTTGCTCCTGTCCCTCTGTATCCTAATTTTTTTAATTTGGAGTAGTAGTAGAACTGGACCACCACCTTTCACTTTCAATGAATGAACACCCCTCATGGCTCCACATTTCCCTGTTTGCCTATCTTCCCATGTACTTAAGGGGTAACTGTCCTTGTTTTCCTTCCCCATACAGCTCTAAGAGCAGCTGCTGCAGCTGTAAAGCATGAGGATGATCGAAGACTCTTTCATAATGCAGCACTTCGAAAGCGACGAAAAGAAATTGGTGATCAGATCGATTTGGGAAGAAGGGTTAATAAGGTACTGATGTTACAACTCACTCATTCTTCAAACAAAAGAAAGAACTAATTGCTAGCTTTTATGGAATGGAAAATAAACAAATTAGTGGAAACAATATTTCTGCTATTCTGGGGATAAGGTTGTGGTACTTGTGTATATTTATCCTCCCCCATAGCATGACCCTCCTAGTTGTTGTGCTGTATCCTCATGTGTACAAATACACTTTCTTCTTTTGCTACCGCACTTGATAAGTATAAACACCCTGATGATCACAGTGAAGTTGATACAGATTTTGAAGAGATTCATGCTCACACAGTGAAAAAACTGAGCTCAAAAGTTTATAAAACTGCGTAAAGAAAAGTGTTTGACTTTGGTATAGATGCATGACATTTGATCTTTTTATTTGTTTGGATTGGATTCATACGAGTGTTGGGCTCGAGTATAGATGAAAGAATCTGATATGGAATTATACTCAATTGAAAATGTGAAGGGGATTGTTTAACTTTCACTTTTTTCAGGCAAAATTGTAGTTTCAATGCATCCAATCTATTTTAATTATTTATGTGATTGATATTTGATCTGATAGAAGAGCCCATGCATCATTGCTAAATGCATCCATATGGATCTATTTTCTTTATAGAAGCTGCAGAATTTTATGATTTATTTTCTCCCGATTGTAATATTTTTTAGAAAGAGATAATTGCTTTATGTATGTACTTCTTACTTTGGATGCATTTACTATATTGTCTTAGATTGTTCCTCTAAGTCTTGTTACAATATATATTTCAACAGTTGGTGTTGCTGTGTGACCTATATGGGAGGGCAGAAGAGGGGGGCATTGTGGGAGTTGTTTGGGACAAATTTTGTTACTATAATTGTTGAATCCATTTAATTGAGATGAATGAAAATTTTCAGGATGATGGGGATAATATTGCTCAAGATAGTGGGATGCAAAAACTTCAGTACCCTTTTTCAGTAAATGAGAAAGTGGTTATTAAGGTGATTTGTTTGACGATCTCATCTTTGAAAGAGTATATTTTCCATGAATGTGCTAACCGGTTTTTTGGTGAATGATGCAGGGGAACAGGAGAACGCCTGATAAATTTGTTGGAAAAGAGGCTGTAATTACTTCTCAGTGTCTAAATGGATGGTTAGTTGACATGTTAACTTGGTTAGATTTAATGTAGTGCAAATGTATCTCTAGACAAACTTGGTTCGTTTTCTATTCATTAATTTGAACAATGGAGCTGAAAATATGCGAGGAGAAACTCTTGATTCTGTCATTAGTTGGTCGTAAGTCAACACGTTAAGTACTTGGCCCAGTAATTTGTGAGAATCAGTTATCCTTTTTTATCTTACTCAAGTACGAAGCATACGTACAAGTAATTTACTAATTTTCGCCTTGCTTCGGAGCTCTCAATCTTTCTCACCCTAAATAATTGCATTCTAGAGAGTCCAATGGGTCAAGTTGGCTACTTCAAATTATGCTCTATCTTTTGTCACACATTAAGTTTGCGTACATGTCATTCTATATCAAATCTGCCTTGGACGGATAGTTTACGTAGTTATAAATTTTAGGCTTCGGTGTTGAGTTGTGACAGAGTCTACTGCCTCATCTGTAGGACCCCAACACACATTTCTGAATATAACTGGACACAATATTTTCAGCTAGTTTGCGAGCTAAGAAATAGCTTGATTTAGATCATGGGATTGAGTGTCACCATTGGCAAGCGTAAATCATCTCTCTATTCCTCACAACTTGTCTGTGGAGCTACTTATCTTTACCCCTAAGTCGATAACCCCACCCTGGACTTGGAAAGAAAATTCAAGAGTGAAGAGTTTGCTAATTTCATTGTTACCCAAAAGATTTGCTTTGGTCCATGAATGTCTATATGAAGTCCTTGGGCTTTGTAATGGCTGGTCTAGTTAAATCAAAATAACATATAGAAGCGGCAGGCAGAGACGACCATGATATAACCATTTTGTGACCAACTAGTTGAACTTAATAAGTCTCATATTTCATCAGGGTGGAAGCTTCTTGAGCAAAGGATATGCCTTTTTTTTGGTTCTTGATGCTTTAAATCTACCATTTTCCGGGAACTTAATGTTGCTAATCTAGTGTGTGCTAGTGATTTATTGGTCTGTTTCGCGCAATTTCATATTCTTTGTTCTTGTATGCTACATCAGGTATTTACTGAAAATTATTGGAAGTGGAGAAAATGTTCGCTTGCAATACAGATCACTACGAAAACTCACGGCCTCTCAGATGAGTGACGATAGATGCACATCAGAGCCTATTCAAAGTAGTAGCAGAGAACATAATTCCTGATTGCACCCGATGAACTCCTCCCTGAAATGAGTGAAATCTCTCAACTTGGATCGCCATTCTCCTCTTCTCCTTCAGCGTTATATCTTCATGTATATGTATATTGTTGTTCTCAAAGATATGCAAAGATAAGTAGATTCACTGTGCATCGTTTGGTAGCTTTTGAGCGAGTTTTTGTTATATTTAAATTAGGATGAAATCACAGAAGCTTGTAATTTGCTGTCTGGCCTTGTGAATAGACATGTAGGGAGCATTGTGTAAGGGTATTTTACCAATGCGGCTGCTGTTCTTGCCAACTTTGTATCACGAATTGCAACAAAGTAGCAGAAGTAGACTCGATGAGTGCATTTGCAATCTCATATTGAGTGAAATTACATGGTTTCTTTCGTTGTCTTTTTCTCGAATATTTTTTAATGATGTTCTTCTCTCTATACATACAGATTACGAAGTATTTAGAAATCAATACTGCTACAGGCGGAACTCAAGACTAACTTAGCACCGCATTTATCTTCCCCATAACATCTTGTGAACAAAATGAACCTTTACGACACGAGTCTTTACATCATTCTTGAGTACTCGAGAGTCGAGACCAAGGCAAAGAAAAACTTTCCATGAATTTTGTGATACGAAGTACTTGTGGAGCATAATTTATGTTAGCATAATGATTTACTTCGTATATGATATATGATCCAAGTTTACAATATCATAGTAGTACTCCCAGTACTCCGTACTATATATTTTTTTTTCTAAATCTTATCTAATTTTTTTTTTAAAAAAATAATCTCATTAAATTTTGATGAAAGCATTTATTATTTAAAAATTTGAAATCAAATCATTAATAATCTCATTAAATCCTAAAAAAAGCATTAATTATTTAGATTTAGATATTAGGTAGATAAAATAAATGTTTTTTTAAAGAAAAGATAAATGATGTCAATATTAGTTTTGGAGGGAAATTTATTTGTGAGAATGTAACATGTGGCAGTAGTCAGTAGATGACATCAGCAATGTTTGTTTTAGACTTTTAGTGGATAGATTATAGATTATTGTAGAAATTAAAGCTAGAATTTAGGAACAAAATTCAAAAACTTCTTTAACTTGGTTTAAATAATAAAAGAAGATAATGTGAATGGTTAAATAGGAAACAATTSGTATAAATGAATTTAGACATATATAGCCATTCAGTCGTAATTTCCATAGACTCCTTAATTCCTTATTCTTGATTGCTGTTTTGTTGAACTTTAAGGAAGTTTAGTGGAAGACGTCGGGCAGGAGCTGGTAGCCATCACCCCATTTCTGGTCGCTGCCCATGTGGGCCCCGGGCGGGTGCCCTGCTCGCCCTACCCCAGAGCCGGCTGTACGTACGTGACTAAGAACGAAATTAAAGGGCCTTAAAAATATTTACCAATCAATATGCAATCAACGGTGACTAAGAACGAAATAAAGGGCCTCGAAATCATAAGAGATGCACTCGAACAGTAACAGAGTAGCATGTATAATAGCGTGGTTGCAGGCTTAGCATAATTAGTCAAAATAATAATAATAAAAAAAAAAACTACCATGAAGGCTTCAATGTTATCTTTACTCTTGATTGATGTTGGATCATGCTAAATCTAATGTTAAATAATTAGAAGTTTGTAATATGATATTATAACTATTTTAATTAAGTTAGGGTATAATTTTAATTCACAATTTTATTAGTCATGGGTATAAATGTAAATTGCAATCATCTTATAATGCTACTAGCCTTTTTTTCCAACAGGTACTTAGTTAGAAACAAAATACAGTAATTGTCAAAAGCAAGATGAAGGAGCCAAGGCTCTTGGCGACTAAAAGGAAGATTACCAGAAGGCACGGGGGCAAGCACTCTGAGCAGTATGTATGTAATCATTTTAAAGCGGGTATTGATTAGAATGGGCTGATTACATTTTTTTATTGAAACCATGACATCTGATGAGTTACTTATTAATTACAACAAAGGAATACAGGAGTATTCAATAATTCTTATTACGCCCTGTTTTGTYGACAAATCAAAACCAAGTGCRGAATCAGAAATTCAGAGCTTGCTGGAGATGTTAATGGTGCGTACTTTAGCGGGCTTGGGATTGTTTTCCTTAGGAACAACTATAGTCAACACACCATTTTCCACCTGAGCTTTAATGTTATCCACTTTTACATTCTCCGGTAGCTCTATTTGCCGATACACGTCCCTTTTTCCTCCACGCTCCGCTACATGCCATACAATGTCTTTGCCTACAGACTCCTCCTTTCCTCCGTCTCCTTTAATGTGGAGAATGTTATCTTCGTCTACCTCCAACTTTATGCTCTCCTTGCTGTGTCCTGCACWTTTCACATCATCAACTTACAATCTGCTCAACTTTTTCTCCCACAAAACATACAAATCACTAACTATATGTAGGAAACATTCAAGTATGTTCAATTCGTTAGGAGATATCTCGTGTTTCAAAACACAAATATTCAATCAATCAATTAATAACATAAAGTTTATATAAAATAAGCAACAAAATCAATTACCTGGAACATTAATCTTGATAAAATGTGAATTAGGAGATTCAAACCAGTCCAGCAAATGAACAGAGGAACCGGACAACTCACGGATTATCGCGGGGCTCCATAACACCCGCTTAATTGGATCACCCAAATAGTTTCTTGACATTTTTCGGTGTTTTCTGTTATAATAACGACGGTACTATGAGGATCACCATCACCATTCAACACTGATTATAAAGTTATTAATCAGCCATGGGCCCTGCCCTAGCTAGAAGGTTCTTCTTCTGTCTCGAATTTGCGCATCCAGGTTCTTCTCGTTCTCGTCAAAATTGTCGATATACTTAAATTTATCGTGTACAAAGGATTTATCATTTATGACTAACACTATAAACACGCGATGCGTGCCGTCAATTTAAAAATTTATATTAAACAAATATTTAATTAGAAAAAAAAAATCATGTAATTGGGTACAGTTTCAAATTAACGATGGCAGTGAATTATTATGATTTTCAAATTTTTGATGTAATTTTTCTTTTCAATTGAATCTCTGGACAAAGAAATTAAATGATTAATTACATTGACATACAAATAGTAATATTGAAATACATAATAATTTAATATATATTTAATTCAATATGATTTTCAAAATAATTTGCAATGATTAAATGATTCATGTGAAAAAATTAGCCTATATAATTAATGTATTTATATTTGATTTTTTTCATACTAATTGATTAAACTTTTTTCAAAATAATTTGCAATGTTTAAGTGATTCAATGGAATAAATTAGTCAAAGTAATTAATGTATTTTTATTTGAATGTTATTACACTAATTAATTAAACTTTCTTTTTTATTCATGGGAAAAAATTAGTCGATATACTTTTTTTATATTGCTTATTGTGGAAAGTACAAAAAATAAAGAGAATTTATATTTTTTTAATTAAGGACAATTAAGTCTTTTACATCATTAAGGATATTTACGTCTTTTAATAGGGGGACACCATTGCTCTCCCCTTGGCTTATACAATAGAGATAATAGTAAATCACTATATTAAATTAGAAAAAATACATAATCGTATATATGTAGATACATATACGAATATACGTATATACATAAATACAAATTGAATACATTATATCCAATATTTCGAAAAATATGTATTTGAAAAAATACACGTATATATGTATTTGGTATAAATACGAAATACATACTCAATCTATATAGTTGACTTTTCTATTTTTAGACACAATGACTGGGCGAAATACTTGAATGTGATTGGCTCATTATGGTGGCCTTTTTTTAAGGTCATAGTAACACCATCCCAAAATATGTGAGTTCTTTTGGGTCAAAGTGTAACAACTAAAATACGAATGTAATTTAATACAAGTAATAAGTACATGAATACCCGAAAATAACAAAAAAAAACTGAACTTTCATTAACTTATAGATAATTAATACTCGTAGTGCGTATTGGATTTTTAATCGAACAATAAAAAAAATATAAACTAATCTCTTAAGACAGTAAGAATGTAAGACCCCTAAACTATTAAGACTACCAAATATTCCATAACAACTAAATTAAAGTATTTCATCTTCCTACGTAAATCTCCTAGATAATAACTATATATGGAGAATGGAGTAAATAATAATGTAATTAAGCAGATGGAGAGGATGGGACAGGAGCACCTGTGGAGCATTGTTTCTTGACGATATCTTGAACKACAGGAAGTTGGACGGCGGAGAGAGTGGCGCAGCAGTCRGAACTCAAGGGGACCAATGGGCGGACACTGGCCAAGCACGATGMAGCGGCATTATCGATGGGTTTAGGGGAGGAAACTGGTGGAAGAAACGGAATCGGGTAAACAAATACCGGGTGAGCGTRCGGGTGTGGGTGAGGGTGAGGATGTGGGTGGGGGTGTGGGTGAACGACACCGTGGCGAGGCATAAACCATAGAGGTTGCACTTCGGGTTGAGGGGAGGAAACTGGGGGTTCAGATGGAACCGGGTAAACAAACACCGGATGAAGGTGTGGGTGAAGATGAGGGTGTGGGTGTGGGTGTGGGTGTGGGTGAGGGTGGGGGTGTGGATGTCGGTGAACGAAATCGTGGTGATGAGGATGAGACCATAGAGGTTGCACTTCGGGTTGTTCTTTGGCATATGCATTGCCCATCAGAAGGGCTGCTACCAAAGTTAGAGCTACGAAAACGATCTTCATCTTGTTTTTTCTTATTAATTTTCTTGTGTTTTCAGGAGGTTTTTAGTATGAGCGAGTGAGGCAATGATAAGAAGAGTTTGATTTGTGAGAATTGTGGAAGGGGTTTAARTGGTTTTTATAGTGTTTGGGAAAAAAATYGACTTCATTAAAAATTAGGAAAATTAAGATAATATGAAATATATCTGTTAGGAATATAAGATAAGATAGATAAGAAAAATATATCGTGTATGATATATTTTTCATATGAATACGATATAATAGAATATTGTTAGTATTAAAAATAGAGATGAATTGTCTTTTCGGTAGTAACGAACTTACCCAGGAATCTCACTGGGTGCTCCCACTTATTAACTTGCGTAAGCTATTTACACAGCTTTTATTGATTTTGGTTGTTAATATTATTTATGGCAGTTAGTTCATGAAGAATTCTTGGAATATTTCTCGTACAATTGATTGGATTGTTAATCTGATTGCATTTAGAGATAGTTTTTAAACTTGAGTAGAGATAGATATATAGATGTATATGCCAAAGTGGCGGAGAGCGAGATCAGCCTAGGGTGGTACAATAGTCTCGAAGCCCAAAACAATTCTTTGCTTAAAACGCATGCCCGCAAAGACTTAAATAATTATCGGCAGAGATTAGGGTTAAGTGTACTAATTGCCCGTAGCACCACAAGACTTACTGAGAAGACATTCATACTAAACAAGCGTATAGGTTTGCCCTAACGTAGTTATTATGGTGGTTGATTCGGAGAAATGTCCTGGGAACACAATCTACAAAAATAATTTTCTCCTCCATCGTTTTAAATTAAACTTGCTTTAAAATAATAATGTGAAGTAAATATATATAAGTGGATGGCTCTTAAAAATAAAATGAAGAAGAAAGCAATGGTATCAAGATATGGACATTGTAAAATGAATTTAGACATATATAGCCATTCATCATGATTTCCATACACTCCTTATCTTCATTGGTGTTTTGTTGACTTCTTTGGACGCGGCCCATGTGGGCCCTGGGCGGGTGCCCTGCTCGCTCTGCCCAGGGCGGCTGTACGTGACTAAAACGAAGGATCTTTAAAAATTTACCAATCAAATACGCAATAACGGTGCTAAAACGAAGAGGGGCCTTGAAATCACAAGAGATGCACTCGAAACACTAATTAACAGAGTAGCGTGTTAATAGGCGAGTTCAACATCCCAAATTCAATATATGTGAGTTTTTTGGGTCAAAGTGTAACAACTAAAATACGAATGTAATTTTAGTACAAGTAATAAGTACATGAATACCCCGAAAATACAAAAAAAATTGAACTTTCATTAAACTATAATGATAATTAATACTTGTAGTGCGTATTGGATTTTTAATCGAAACAATAAAAAAACAAAATATAAACTAATCTTTAAGCAGTAAGAGCGTAAGACCCCTAACTATATTTAAGGCTACCAATATTTCCATAACAACTAAATTAAAGTATTTCATCTTCCTACGTAAATCTCCTACTAATAACTATATATGGCGAATGGAGTAAATAACAATGTAATTAAGCAGATGGAGAGGATGGGGTAGGAGCACCAGTGGAGCATTGTTTCTTGACGATGTCTTGAACGACACGAAGTTGAAGCAGAGCAGAGAGAGTGGCGCAGCAATGTCGTAGAACTGTCCAATGGGACGAATGGGCTGGAAAACATTGGCTCAGCGATGCGCGATTTCGATGGCGAATTCAGCGGACAAAAGGATATAGTTTCTATAAAGATGGGCCTAAATTTTAAGGATAAAAACGCTCGAAAGGGAAAATACCTGGTGGAGTATAAGAAAAAACAGTGAACTCAATGGGGTAGATTGAACAAGATATTGTCGAACCGTTAGAGCCCCTTATTCGCGGAGTGCAAGTAGTAGCGTGTGGGATTGCGGACGTGCGGAAATTGAGGGTGTAGAAGATGTGGGTGACTCGCTTTGAAACACAAACAAAATGGATCTAAGTAGCAAAGTCGTATGTAAAGTCCTACGTATTAAATCAAACTATTAAAAGCACGATCGGTGGTGGCATCATAGCAGGTTGCACTTGGGTTGCGGGGACGGCAACTGGGGTTCAGATGGACCCGGGTCACCACACCTATCACCATTTCGCCTCCAAGATGCACTGAGGTCAGTAGGGTGTGGCGTCGAGGTAGGTGTATGGGTGTTGAGGGTTTGTGGGGTGGACAATCCCCGTGTTGGGTGGAGAGATAAAGCTGAAACGTCGCCTTGTGCCCCTATCTGGACGGTTGCAGACATCTTATCCGGTTGCAAGCCCCTTCGGTGAGAATTTCAATAGGGATCATTTGGCCCTCATAGGGTCCACCACATCGGAAGAAATACGTGGGAACAACCACCAAAAAACATCTATGCACCAACCAGCAAAGCACTCGAGTACATACAAATTACGGAATCACAGAAATAAACGGACATACAGCGGGTGCCTCAGCACGTCTCAAGATCCTACGCAACCTAACACATCTTCATCCTTCTGTTATTCTTAAATTGACATTTCTTGTGTGCCGGCAGGTAATTATTGGTACATTGAAAGCCGCTCGCGAGAGAGTTTGAGCCCGCAATGAAAACAGAAGAAGTTTGTTTGTACGAGATACCGTGGTAAGCGGGGTTATTAGTGGTTTTTATAGTAGGAGTTCTAGGGAACAACCATTGAACTCTTAAAAATTTGAAATTTAAAGAAGATACTTGAGAAAATAATAACTCTGTTCAGGACTGTGGTATACTTATAAGATAATGATAGAAAGAAAAATATAATGGTGCTAAATGTTAATTTTTCCGTAATGAATGGATATAATAGAAACATTCATATTGTTTAGTAATTTAAAACTTTAGGAACTAATTATATATGTGGAGCATTAATTTCCCTATATTAGACTAATAAGTGCTGGTATCATACATAGGATATACCATTAATTAATAGGAAAATCAAATCTCACCTACGATATAATAATATCTAAAAAAAACTATACTAAACAATATTCTATTAATCATTACATATGGAAATATACATACGTATATTTTTCCTTACTCACATAATCTTATCTTGTATGATGTTAAAATTCTTATTGTTTAGGGCCCACTCAACCAAAACCGCCAGGCTATTACGAGAATTTTAAGAAGATTTAATAACTCTTCTTTGAGTGGAGAATGGAAAAACTAGATTATGTATACATTAAGAATTCACACACTAAAGCAAAGAAAAATAAAGATGATAAGAT
>SNQN01000495.1:93610-111525 GCA_008642245.1 Bassia scoparia
ATTCATCCTTTTGTTTTAAAGTGCTTTCTACTTAGGAGTATTTAGAGATTTCATTATACAAATCTAAATCTAAACAAAACGTCTGATGACATCAATGCTTATTATGTGACGGAATATCATTTAAAATTTTCCTTTCAAAAACACTAATAACATGATAAAACTAATTAAAAATTATATTAAAATAAATTTATCTATTATCTCGTATTTAACCAAGAATAATGCCATACACGACGTAAAATTATATCATATCTTATTATTAGTTAAATAAAGGTTAAACAGTAATAATTATATTTTTTAATCTATATAATGCAATAATGACATCATCAATCCTACGTGTCAACATCACATCGCATAAATTATGTCAGCATGTCATTAATTTTAAAATATACTTAAATTTAAGATATAAAAAATCAAATTAAATAAACTATTAAATTTAAAATCAAAATACTAATAAACCAAAACATTGCTTATGTCATCAATGCTACGTGTGGGCCTGTCATTAAAAATTTTCCTGCCAAAAGCATTGATGACATCATAATTAAATTAATATTTATAAATAAAAAAATGAAAAAACTATATGTCAACTCCCCTATCTTATATTAAATCTAAAAAAACCAACAACTATATAAATAAAATAAAATCTGAAAAAACTATATAAAAAAAACTTTATCTAATCTAAAAAACAACAACTAATATATCTCATCTCACTTTATTTTAAATTTAATATAGATATCAACTATTAAAAAAAACAGTTATATCTCATCTAAAAAACAACCACTATATCCCATTTCACTCTATGTTAAACTAAATTTATATAAATTAATTAAATAACAACTCTATCATATCTTTCTATAAGTATTTTATCGGTAAAACTTATCTAAATTAAATACTCCCTCCGTACCATGAAAATTCTGTCAGTTACTGTTCATACACTTYCAATGCMTGTTTTGTATCGTTTATATCTTTAGTTCCTTATTTGTATAAATTGTAATGATCGAAATATTAATTAATCTACTCATTAACACGAATCAACAAAACTCCACTATGAATATATATTCTATACATTAATAGTTACTAGTATTTTTTGCACCGCGATCCATTGCGTGCATGTAGAAGAAATAATAATTATAAATTTTGTATATTTTTTCCTTATACCAATAGTTCAATAGTTTTTAATGTGTAATAATTAATCAATACAAAAAGAGTATAAATGGAATAATTATAAATTTTGTATGTTTTTCCTTATACCAATAGTTCAACCAACATTACTTAATGGTTTGTTGTAAATAATAATCAATACATAAAAGAGTATAAATGGAATTTCAGTTGGGACACCATTGCTTCCCTTTACTTATGTAATAGAGATTATTGCATTAACTATTGTTTAGATTCGTTGTATTTTGATTGACATATAAATGACAATGATTTAATATTAATTAACATTGATATTTTTTTTTACTAATTATAATTTGAAAAAATTAATGCAAATAAGTTTGATTAGTTGATTGATAAATTAATGGCTGAATTTCTTTTGTTAAAACTTTTCAAATTTTATCCAAATTTGCATGCATTAATGACTTAAAATTTTCATTTTAGGATGTTGATTGAATTAAATTTTAAACTCTAATTTATTAAGGGTAATATTGTAACTTTATAAGAGAACGCCATAGCTCCCCTTGACTTATATAATAGAGATTTATTCTTATATATTAATAGTTATTTATTTTTTTATTATTCATGTGAAAGAATAGAGAGTGCTTAAATAATAAAATGAAGTGCGAAAATCAAATGCGACCGACTCATTAGAACCTACGATTAAATTAACGAGAATTGAAGGCCATGAAAGAGCCACACTGTGAATTGTGAACCTCAGAATCGAGAAAACATAAAACGCTTTAGTAATGTTCTTTTCGGTGCGAAACCAACTACCAAACCTATTTATAAACAATGGCGGAACTATTTCTTCCTACGTTTCTCTCTCCTCTCCACTGCTTAATCCTAGATCCGAGTTTATCTTCGCGCATTCACCGTTAAACATCTCTGGTGAGTCGGAGACTAACACTGCTGCAGTAATTSTGTTTGTGATTTTTGTTGATTATTATTATTCATTGATCTGATTTCATTTTTGTTGTTTTAATTCTGTTAATGTAATCATTTTTGCATAGTTTGGCTAATTGTAATTTACTTATTTTTGTTATTTGATTTTTTGGTTATGTTGCTGTTTTTGTTATGTTAATTTGTTATTGTTGTTTCAATTTGATATGAGATATTGAGTAATTGAGTTTAGTTAAAGATAATTTGATTAATTGAGTTTGTTTTTCATGTTAATTTGATATGAACTGAAATTATGAACTGAAAGTCTCAAATTATAAATGAATTACAGATCAGAAATGCATTTGATATGAGATATTGAGTAATTGAGTTTGGTTAAAGATAAGCTATTTGATCGAGTGAGTTTGTTTTTCATGTTAATTTGATATGAACTGAAAGTCTGAAATTATGAATGAATTACTGATCACAATGAATCTGATATGAGATATTGAGAAATTGAGTTTAGTTAATGATAAGTTGAACGAGTATTTTCCGGCATTGCTATAATTTGWAGATAAGTTGAGAAATGGTATGGGAGATCAAGTATTCAAATGTTGAATGATTATTTAGTTACTTATTTTGAGATATATTTAATTTTAGGTGTTAGTATAATAGTATCAGTAGATTGATTTCAAAATATGAAATCTAGAAGAGAACAGTTGTACAAATTGTAGAATATCATTAAGTTGTATTTTTAGTTTTTTTTTTAATAATACTTTATTGTGTTTCTAATTTGTTTCTGAATAATGGACTTTGGTTTGTTAGTAAAATAGGCATAGCCTTTTGTGAGCTGATCAAATTATTCATTTCCAAAAGCGCGAAAATCAAACAATGGTGTCACAAAATGGAGTTGAGTCCAGCATCAAAGTGCAAGCAATGCAATTTGCATACCCAGGTCAATCTCCTATTTTCGCCGAATTTAGTCTTCAAATTGCGCCTGGCTCTCGCTGCCTTCTTGTTGGTGCTAATGGATCTGGTGAGCATTTTATAGTTGTCAGATTTCGTCTTGTTTTTGCAATTGAATATTTAGATTTTGTGAGCTATATAATTTCATATGATATATTTGTTTTGTGCCGAATTAATAGTCACGTATACTATTCATTATGTTTCTAGTTGAGTTGATGACATGCTTGGTACTTGGTATAATYGTAGCATATAAAATAAAAATGTTGAGCCCATGAAAACCCCACATGTGAGTGGAATCAGTGGATGTGTTTTTCGCACATTAATGAAAGTGTGAATTAATGAAGTCATGAACCCTACATCGAAGAATATAAAGAATTCTGTCCACTTTGTATGGCTAAGGTGCTACCCGTCGTTACCATATGATTTTGAGGTGAAACCTTCTTGGCTAAGGGGCTGTTGTAAAGTGGATCTGCACTCCATGTGGCGGGCACAAACTTATGCCAGTTTCACAAAAGAATATGGTTAATATTAAAGTAACGATAATTGTTACATTTGTTAGTTGATGATGGTTTACTAGTGTTTATGATGATAAGATAAGTGTGAACAAGGCAAACCTTCGAGTCAAAACTAAAACATATTGTGATATTATCCTATGAGACTCATGAACGCACTTGACCAATCCTGTAATTTGCCTTAGTCGGGAGCTGTGGACCTGTAGTTGTACAGCATCTTCCACTAGTGAGCTCAATTAGCAAGTCTAGGTTGTTGTTGATCACTTTCTTTTGTTTATTATCAACTTATATAAGTAAATGAGGTGTTAGTGTTAATTGGATAGATTATCAGGGTTTGAAGATGCAATAGTTGCATTGTAGCCTTTATGATCTCTGGCTCTCTCCAWTTGCTTGTAACTTCATTCTGCTAAGTTTTCGAATCGGGACATGTCATCCTATGAGCTTATTTCTGTGCCAAAGGTGTTTCTCATGTTGAATGAGTTMTGAGTAAATTATAATAAAGGTGTATGGATCAAAGTGTTTATGGCTTAACTGCAGCTGAATTTATCATCTGAGGCTTCTGAGCTAAACTCCCAACTTTTTTTTGTTGTAACTTAAGAGCAATGTGAGACTACATTTATTAAATTTTGGGTAACCTTGCATTGCCTTCCTTGCAACAAAAKCCTCTTTCTATGTGCTGTAAACATTTTTGATGTCTGCAGGTAAAACAACCTTGCTGAAGATTCTGGCTGGAAAGCATATGGTTGGTGGAAGGGATGTTGTGCAGGTTTTGAATTCTTCAGCTTTCCATGACACAAGTCTTGTTTGTAGTGGTGACTTAGCATACCTTGGAGGATCTTGGAGTAAGAGTATTGGCTGTGCTGTAAGTCTCTTTCTCTCTCATTCTCTCTCCATCCTCACTACCACTTGCATATATACTCCTGAGTACTTGCACATTCACAAAAATGCTTGTATGTACTCACACAAAATTTTGTATACTGTGACTCTGTCTCACACACGTACATTCCCTCTGTTTCTTTCAGAGTATTTTGTTACAACACATGCACAAATGCATTGTATTTAATTTCCTTTTCATTCTCTTGTCGTTCCCCTTCCCTCAAATCCACTCAGATCAATGATAATGATAATGATAATTCATTGAATCCAGTAATTATATTTAGAAACTGTGATATTGGTTGATTGATGTCATGAGTGTTGCCGACAAAACTGTTTTCTTCACTTTTTAATAGACAGACATTATGGTATAGAAATATGGCTCTATAGATATTTTAAGGGATTCTTTCCCTTATCTTGTAAAAATACATTTAATTCGGTGCCCCTTCTAAGGTGAACCAATCAACCAATCATAGCCTTAATTTCATAAGTGGGGCCGGCTATCATGAACCAAATGTGATTATTCTGGAAGTCATCACATAGATTTTCCTCCTCCACCCCCTACGATCGAGGGCCTTATTCTCTTGTAAATCCATTTGCTTCAAATTCTTTCTAACTCCTTCCCATCAAGTCATTTTCGATTTTCTTCTACCTCGTTTGAAATCTCTGTGATCCCACACTTCATTCTCTTGTAATAGGGAGGATCATTTGAAGATGGAGGGATTACARATGTGTATGCCAACATGAAAGTGTGGTTGACTCTGTATCAAGGGAGGATATAACAGACTACATTAGTTTGGATTATGGAAGGGACAGGAAAGGGTAAAGATCGGACTATGGAGGGAAGTGGTTATCAATGAATCAATTATAACTCGAACAGAATAATAATAGTGATATAATGAAAAGCAGTTTGGAGGATCATTTCGTAGTTTTGTACTAATCACAAGAAGATTAATGCTTTACCCCTTAATGCTTATGCTTGAAAACTTTAATTTTTTTTCTTCTTACTATTATTTACTTTACTCCTTGTCCTTCCTTTACCGCCTTTAATTATTTCACAACTTGCTGCTTGTAAGCTTTATTCTCATTTAAAATGTCAGGGTGACGTTCCTCTCCAAGGAGATATATCAGCTGGACAGATGATCTTTGGAGGTATATATCTTTGCTTCTGTCCATCCTTAGGCATTTCGATAATTTTTTGTAGGAATGTCCCAAAGGGCAAGGCCACCAACAGTAAATCTGGTCAYTTCATGAACAGATTAGCTTGTAATCGTACTTCACAATTGTCTGTGGATATTTTCCCTTGTCATATTCAGGCTGTAAATATTGCCATTTTCGTTGCCTTTTATTTTAATACCATACAGGCTTTAATAATATATGTTTACTTGTTTAGCACCTATAAATATATTCATCTATCTATTGCAGTTGAAGGTGCTGATCCCCAGAGAAGAGAAAAATTGATTGAACTCCTTGATATTGATTTGGAATGGCGGATGCATAAGGTGTCAGATGGCCAGCGAAGACGTGTTCAAATCTGTTTGGGACTTCTTCATCCCTTCAAAGTATTCCCCATCCCACCCTACCCTCATCTATTCTTTCATGATATTTTTTTCTACTCTTACTACTCTTTTAGCTCTAAGGTTTCTGATTTCATGGATTTTTTTTGCATATTGTAGGTTCTCTTGTTGGATGAGATTACTGTGGATCTTGATGTAGTTGCGAGGATGGATTTGCTCGAATTCTTAAAGGACGAATGTGATCAGGTCTTTTTTTTTCCTCTCTGATTACTATTTATTATTGCTGGTGTTTGCTTGGCGAGTCACATCTTCCATGCTCATAATATTAGTTCAGGCTACGTTACTTTGCACAGAGAAAATTGTAGGCTTGATTTTGCACATTTGTCAAGGAAAGTCTTTGATCGTCAATATCTTTAATAATACAGCATATTGTTAAAAAATATATAATAAGTAAATATTAATGAAATAGTAATTGAGACAAATCCAGTAAGATCTCATATAACTATAACTTTTCGCATATATTGTGACAAATCTAGAAGATATCTCCAATTGTGAGTAACATCAAGATTCTAAATGAGAACATAAAATGGGAATGGAGSGAGTATGTCGATTGGTTTTTGCGTCAGACATGATATGACAGTTGGATACTTCAATTTAAGCCAACAATTTGACTGTTTTTTCTACAAAAGTGGTCTACTCAAATTCTTGGATACCTGTATCCAATTATAAACTTAACCTAGAACTTAGATTAAGAATTATTTATACAGTTTTTTTAACAAGTATTTTTATTGTACTCCGTATTAAAAGTGCATAATCTTGAAAAGTTGAAAAGTTTATAAACGACCAAGAKAATGTTTCTCAACTGTCCAAGTTAGATTAAAAAACAGAAAACACACTTCAATTTTCCGAACTTTACAAGATAAATGAGCAAATTACATTGTAGACCTATGAGCCATATCTTATTTTGAAGTAGTCTTATATTGACAAGAGCAGATTGTTGACATTGATTATTCTTTGATAACTTGCAGAGGGGAGCTACAATCGTCTATGCAACCCATATATTTGATGGTTTGGAGTCATGGGCAACTCATCTAGCATACATCCAGGAGGGGGAATTGAGAAAGACCGAGAAACTTTCCGAGCTTCATGAATTGAAGAGTTCCACCAATCTTCTTTCTGTAGTTGAGTCATGGTTGCGTTCAGAGACGAAGTTGGAGAAGAAGAAACCTGTTACCACTACCACCAACAACAGTAGATCATCGGCCTCCAGTGCTTCTCCATTTGGATCCTCACGACATATGGCTTATTATCGGTGATACCAATAACCAGCGCATTGGCTACCAGAGTTGCCAATTCTTTTTTATAAAAATGAAACAGTAGAGGTAACTTATATATATGACCGATACGAATATACGAGGAAATAAGAGTAACGAATGGTGCCACTATTTGGAATGTTGGGGTTGCCCTGGTTGGTATCAAATCTATGAAAAGTGTTAGCTTGCAGTATTAATATTATGGAGCGAAAGTGAATCGATATTAGCAACAAATCAACAATGAAGATAGGAAAATAAATCTTTTGGCATGGTGCGATTACGAGATGGAAGCTTCATAGATGATGTTATGTCTACTATTCAATGCAACAAATATGGACTTGTAATTGACGACATTGAATTGGAGCAAAGACAAGTACTCTGTAGATTCATTGCGCATCAGCTGGTAGTTTTTGAGTGAGTTTTTGTTATAATTAAATTACGATGAAATCACAGAAGTTTGTAATTTGTTGTCAACGGCTGCTGTTCTTGCCACCTTTGTATCATGAATTGCAAAGAAGTTGTAGAAATAGGCTCAATGATTGCATTTGCAATCTCATATTGAGTGAAATTACATGGTTTCTTTAATCTTATTTTCTTCGATTATTTTTTAAACACTATTCTCTATSTAYGTATAAATTATTTAGAAACCAATATTGTTTATTACTTTAAAAAAAGGAAATTTCYAGTGATMTTCACGAATTTTTGCGAAATTCTAGTGGTAGACATGAGAGTTCAAAAATTTCATATATAGACATGAGTYTAGTGTATATATATGTAAAATTTAACCAAAACCACCCTGACCACCCTTAAATGACCCTTCCCAACCACAATCACCTCCCTCTATGCCTCCCCAACCATGATTACCTCCCTCAAATGGCCTTTCCCTTAAAAAATTACTGCTTATTAAAAATACAGGTAGAGCTCAACTAACTTGGCACCACTTTTATCTTCCCAATAAACATCTTATAAACAAGTAATCTCATACTACTTCCTCCGTTGTTTTTACTCGTTATTATTTATTTCTAACTAAGAAAATTTTGAATTACTTTTCATACTTTTTTTGGGCAACAAATTCTTTCTGCCCTTATTACATGGGCAATCTCATATTCTTTAGTTTGWATCAAAAAGTGTAGCGAGAAAATAAAAACATAGAAATTATTTTAGTACTTTGTTTACTTGCATGGTGAATATTACTTATATAAGTTATAATTGGTGAATTAAAACGTAGAAGCAATTTTTCTACCMTTTACATACCATCTCGGTAAACAATACAAAACAACTCTAACAATTACTTTTGTGGAGCAAAACCAATGATATGAAMGATATTTGATGTCAGTTTTGAATATCACGTCGTATAAGATTTTACTTTATTTAACTAACCTAATTGACATACRCGRCATCTACAGGTGACATTGAYGTTGGCATGATCATACATATATAATTGACCACTGTTYYATTACATTATTTGTAGCATGGAAAATATTATGATATCCCACTTGTATAACACAAGCATGTAATAGGTACACAAGTTGATATAGACATATATAATCACGGGTTAATAATAATACAAGTAAATAAGTGAATATGAGTCTAATCAGCCTACAACATGGCCATTACATCTTGTCGTGGAAACTAGAAACTAGAAACTAACCTGTGATTGATTAGTACCTTTCCAAGCTATTATCTAATAGTAATCCTTTTTTATTTATGTAATAATAATACCATTAATTTGGCTTTATTATTCACGTTATTAATTGCCTTTACTATTTCACATCCAACTTGTAATATAATGACATTTTTAATCTCCTTAATTTAATCTTTATCTTTATCAATGTACATTTCAATACTGTTGTTGAGCTTTAAGCAGTATAAATTGATTTAGAACAAGTTGAATATACAAATTTTACAATTAATTAAGTTTAGTGAAGAGTGAAGATTGAGTATCTATGTGCAGTAAATAAGAGATTCGAATCTCTTATTATAAATTGTATCGCCTGGATCAATGTATCAAATAAAGATTATGAGAAGAAAGTAAAAAACCATTGAAAGCAACTAGTGCAAGCACAAGCTTAGGACTTTAGTAGTGATTAATTTCCAACTTCCTAACTTATTATAGGAGTTTAGAAACCTCAAGTTCAAGAAGCATTGTAAATGTAGAAGCACATGTTGGGAGAGGTTTTTCACCATTTGAGGCGCATTTTTGTTCGAATTCAGAATATAGAGTCCGTCTCTAAATGAGTTTCGAAAACCGGGAAARCCGGGACAATAATCACAAAAGTTTCCTGGCYAATTCAAGGAAATGGATCTGCATTATAGAACAGTAGACATCAAATGATCAATAAAGCCAAAAGGGGGGTTATGTGCAAATCCCAATGAGCTGAATCCCCCAAAATAATGAAAGACTTGTCATTGTGTTCTTGTGCGTGCAACACTGCAACGTACTTCAATTCAAAGTTCAAAAGTTAAATTGGAAATATCATGCAATAATTATAAGTCAGAAACATCACTTGATATTAAGAAAGGGAAATGACATTGCTAGGATTTGCTAATACTGCTAGAATATACTCCGTATATCTTTTGCCAATCCAATTCACATGTTGACAATTTTCACTGTTATTTGGCTACTACCTTCGTTTTGTTATGTCTCACTTATAYCAAAAAATTCTCACATAAAAAATACAAGTRRAACATCGAAAAAAAYGGARGTARTATTTGTTTTCTATACTCTACTTGTAAAAGAAACTCAAAAGGCTTTTTGTCATGACACGAGCATGAGTCTACATGGAATAAGTATAATAATAATAAAAAAGTTTTGTGTGAGTTTCGATCGGATACTCAAACACGAGTATGGATCCTCTCCATTTTTTAGAGGAAATGGAGAGTTCATTTCCTTATCTAGTGGTTAGGAATGAATTAAAGGGGAAAATAGGGGAATTTTGCAATTTTTATATTTAAGTTAAATGATTCTCAATCACTAGATGAAAGGAAATGGACTCTCCATTTCCTTTAAGAAATGGAGAGGATCCATACTCCTCAAACACAATATAACCGTTAAAATTGAACCATACGAAATGATTTGTGAAAGGGTCCATTTAGGTGTGTGCTGTAATCTCTTATCAAAAGGTTGAGCTAATAACATTCAGGTTATCATTTTAGTGTGCTACTATTCATATCTATATATATATATATATATCTATACTAAAGCAATCCTCACCTTTCTATTTTTCCCTTCCAAATTTCCCTCCCAAATTTTCCTTCCATTTCCCCTTATTTAATGATTGAATGAAAAATGAAAAAAAAAATATTAATAATGATTATAAGTTAATAAATATACTTTGGAAATATAAAGTTTAACTCTAATTTTGAATACTTTTATTTTTAAGCATTATGTTTTAATTCGAGTAATTCAAAATTTATTTTTAAATCGAGCATTTGAACTGGAATTATATAATGCATGTTTTGAATTCGGGTTTCGATGAATATATGAATTTATTCATATTGCTACAATTTGATTATTGTTAAACATTAAGAGGCTATAAGTTGTAAAATAACAAACACCTTATTAAACAGTTATATTTTGAAAGTTGAATATTGTGTACGGAACTTACGGAGTACGTTATTTGATTGTAAACTGTAACGTTTCCTTTAATTTTTTTTGAATAAACAAACTACATAAATCGTACAATGCACTGGGCTAATCTAGTTACTATATAATCTTTAGATGAAATCTCACTTGAGTATTGCTAATTATGAGATAATCTCTCTTTTTTTTATCTCTCCTCTTCTAACAACCAATTTTTGGAAAACCGTGGCATGGCACAACAACAATGTATTATAAATGGGTGGAGCAATATAATAGATACGTCATTTCACCTTGATCATTACATTCATTAGACATGTAAGTTTAGTCCGAAACCTATCACGACACAACTCAATATTATCTTTTAACAACAATTAAAAAATAATTGACCAGCCTTTATCCAAACTCACAAGACTACTCATTTACAATTCTCCAAACCAAATTGCAAATAATGTAGGAAATTTTCTTGAACAATCAAAACCAAACTTGGAAAACGAACCTTAAATTAAAACCCATATGGCCATAATTTCAAATTTCTTATATATTGAAATACAACCAATCAAATGCCCTCAAATTTACAACTTTATACCAATATTGGAGACCCAAAAATTGAAAGGAAAAAAGGAAAGAAAATAGTGGAGAGTGAAAGAAAAAAAGGAAGAAAGAAGCATAATCTTATACACTAGTAAGAAGAGGATTTAATTTCAAGAAGAAAAAAGGGACTTAATTAACAAAGTCTAGGAGATGGTCTGCTATATAAAGGGGAACTAATAATGGACTTGTTTTGCTTCACCAATTTAGTCATTTGACCCTTCATCTCCTTACACATATTCTCCAACTCTATTACCCTCCATTGCATTCTTTGCATATTCAACTTCATATCTTCACTCCTCTCAGATATACATTCATGATCATCTTCTTCGTCGTGGTCGTGGTCGTACTCAACATGATAATGTTGTTGAGGTGGTGTTGCTGCTCCTTTTGATCCATACAAAACGATTTGTTGTTGTTGTTGTTGGTGGTGGTGGTGGTGGTTGTCGCGCTTGTTTTTGCTAGGACTTTCGCCGTAATAGTAGTCTAATTGATCAGCCTTGGTTGGGGACTCATAATTTGCATTTTTTTGAGAAGCAAGTGCTTGAACTGCAACCCTAGGAGGRATCCTAGGGTTCTTTGCMAGGTCTTTGCATGCTTCTAATGACAATTTTTCATAGTTTAGACATCTACATAATCTTGATCTTTCTTCGAATGACATGCTTGGATGAGACTGCAAATTTAGTCAGCATGTTACAATTACAGGTATCACATGCATACACTTGAACAAAAAAGACAAGCATTTTTTCTATGTAATATCATACAAGAGTAACATATGTTAWATGTACATTACTAAAGTGTAAGAGCTTTATGACAAAAAAAAATCAAGGGAGCATAACTTTTGATTACTTTCGGATTCACAAATAATATTAAGTGGATTCAAAATAAATTTGATACATTTTTAAAAATGTAGCAAAAAAATCTCAATTTTACACTTTAAATAGTTGCACAGCGTAATATGTTTCAAGTGACCCCACTCTTTGGTATGTGGTTCATTGATTCTGCCACTGCTTTWGAGTTAAATTTTCATTTAATAACATTTCTTTTAACAACAAAAACTTTATATCATAATTGTCTTCTTTTCTCTTTATCCCTACAAATATTGAGACTAACTTTTTTCTTACTCGGCTTTAATAAAAGACGGTTTATAATAAAAGAAATGTTGTATCTATAGAACTTACTTTATAGAACATAGAATKCATAATGCTAGTAGTAGTTCTATAACTACCAATAATAGTTATACCTAATGTATTTATTTTCTTCATTTTTGTAATTTTCCAATCATATTCTTGTTATTAATAAGAGTATCTACTCATATCATAGCTTAGCTAGTTAGCTCAATTGGCAACCACAAAATATAGATTTCCATATTATAGGGGGAGGTGTGTCATGTGTGGTGGGTTATTGGCTATGGGGGGTCCATGTGAGAGTAATGCTTAGATTGTAAACTTACTAAAAACAGTCAACCATGGCCCACATAYTTAACAAAAATTTAGCCCCAATAATAAAAACAAAGAATCTTCATTGATTGAATAAGCAAATGGTATGTGTTCATGTTCTTTGATTGAGCTCACAAGGTATAGGTACAAGTCATACCACAAAAGTTATAGTATCATCTTTATGAGGGAAACTTTGATAGTGATGTTGCCTAAATAATTCATGAGCAATTGTCTCTATTATAACTCAAAATTTCATTATGATGATATATTTTTCCCATCAAATTTCACTGTCCATGTCGTTTTGAATGTAAGTCGAATTTATATGTGTTTGTTAAGTGTAACTTTAAATTGTTCCTATATTATTTTCTTTTATTAATCTTTTAATTACTATTCATAATTTTGTCAAAGTACAAAGTAATATATTGAACGGGTTAAAATAATGTAAATTGAAGGATAATATTTGCATAGTATTTTTATTATTAATTAAGGTTATAATTTCGTGTTGACAATCGAGGAAACCATCATTATCCACCATGAGCCATCCAAGAAACATAAACTTGGACCATTTGGACCATGGTTCACTTAATAGTTATTGGTTGTCCTCAACCCTTTTCCCCGCCCTCTTTTTGAAGCCTAATGAATTATAGAGCAACGATGTTGACATTGCTAGCTAATTTAATTTTTACCGAAAGAATATCTAATACTCAAAATTGAATATTATTTGTGAGGTATATAAAATATTAATTGTTGTATTTATTTCGAAACAACCAATCTAAAATATCGGGAAAAACCCATAACATTGCGAAAAAATCTAGTACTCACACACTAATTCCAAATTTCCAACCATGATTGGTCAGTATCTCATATACAGTAACAATAAGTTGGTTATTGTAAACATAAGAATTTGAGGTTTGAATTCATAATGAAATTATCATTGTACTAAGAATTTAAGAGGGAAGAATGACAAAAATAAAGGACAGTGGCATGTAGCAAGAGGAAAATGTCACAAATATAGCTAATAGGTTAAGGAATCTTTTTGGCCTATCTTTCATCTTGTCTACTTTGTATTAAATCTTGTTGTAGGTTTTTGTATTTCGAGTGCATGAACATCTATCAACCCAACTCATCAAGGGATCGGATAACAACATCAATCACCAAGCCAATCGGATCCCTATTAATCGATCGTCGATTAATTAGATATAGCGTCGTATATACAAAACCATGTATTGGACGGACTTACATACGATATTATCTTATTACTTATTATTAGCACGAGGTCATGAAAATTTTATTCAATTTTAACCGTGATGATGATAGTAACGTTTTCATAAGATGATAAGTCGATTATCTATTATTAAATGTTCCAAGTCCATATATACATACACACAACACACACAAAAAGTTGCTTAGATAAAATATTATGTATGAGACAGATAGACTTTACAAACGATCGATATCTTATTACTTACTAGTTTTTATGTGCACGCGATGCGTGCTTAAACCTACGAAAATCGCAATTAATGAAAAATGATTATATAATATTTAATTAATTAAAATGTTTAAGAAATATTATTTGCTATTATTATTTCTTTCGGAATAGCTTATTAACAATACAATTTATTTTAATTGTAGTTATTCTGTAAATAATTTTGACTTGAATTCAAAATATATTCTCGTAAGATTTAATTTAATTTGTATAATAATGTTGATAGATTCGAGTTTAGTCACGCACGTCATAAATGCGTTGTCAATTTTTAATAAAACAATGAAATTAATAGAATAGAAAAGGAGTACTTTAATACATCAATTTATAACTTTTTTAAGTTAAGGATATTATAGTCTTTTTAGACACATAATTTCATTAAGGGTATTAACGTATTTTAAGAGGGGGGACACCATCTTCCTCCCCCCTTCCTTTATATAATAAAGATTAGCTATGAGATCACGAGATTTTTTTGTAATTTTAAGTGCGACTTGTAGCGTTTTAATCGAATGATAACTATTTTTTTTATTATTAAATAAATATTTGCAAGTACATACACACAACACGGGAACTAATATCCTCACAACACCTATTATTACTCGCGCACAATATTGATTATTGATGCGCGGCAGATAACAAAAAAAGTTGTGCGGATATCAACTACCACACAACACACAGTCACGCACACACAAAAAGGTAGGTAGGTAGGTAAGAAAAATATTCACCTCAAGGTAGATGTCAATGGCTCTGTAGACTCCATCAAAGCAGTCCCTTGCAGAATCTGGCAAACTCTGAGCAACACCTATGAATTTTGAGATTTTAAGGTTTTGATCAGGTGATATTTCTGCCAAATACTGATCAACTAACCAACCAACCTTCTGCAATCTTGCTAATGACAACCCTTCACAATGCACAAACACCCTAATCAGTCTTATCACAAGATTAACATCATAAACACCCCCAACATTACTGCTGTTATGATGATGATGATGATTATGATGGTTGTGATTATTCCCTTCGTTGCTGCTGTTGTGACCWGAGACTAGTAAATCATCCAGTTTCGCCGAATCCAGCATACTTCCTATGAGCTTCTCCAGCCCACTTCTGCACACTTTGGTGAGTCCAAACCCACACACAACCCTCATCACCCAGAACAATGCCCTGCATGAGAATGCAGCCCTGCCCATCAGAATCACACCATAAACCGCGGTATCAGCTAGTCCACTGTAGTCGGTTTTCGAGTACATAGAGCTGTTTTTGTTGCACTGGAGCGCGGTTTTAAGGTAGTGCAGGAGGAATTTGGTGAGCAGCAGGCTGTTATTGTCGCTCCCAAAAGCGCCTAGACTTCTTATCACCTTCTCTATTACCATCGGTGAGAGTGTTGACAGGTCGTCGAACCACCATGCCTTGGTGTTACTGTTAGTGCTCGACGATGACAGTGGCTTGCTCAAATCTGGGGTGTTCCTGCAATAGGACGAATTCGAGAGGCGGATTCTGTTATGGTTTGATGGCGGCATTGGGTTGTTTATTTGATCAGGCGAAGACGAGGACGACGAATTGGATGAGAAAATGAGTGAAATGTCAGAGTTCTGAGCAATCTTAGCCAGCAAAGTGGTGATGAGCTTGTCAATTAGGCCATGAAAATCAGCAAAAGAATGGAAACTTTCACAGGTTCTTATGCAAGCCAGAATATCATCCCAACACCAATCAAACATTTGTTCAAGAAAAGCCTCAGTTTGCTGCATAAGATTGCAGCTTGAGTACTTTTCAGTCATACCCAGAAAAACTGCTGCACAATRCAGATAACAGACATTGTGTACTGTGATTGGAATYCTGCCATTGTTGTAGCAGAATCTTGCAACAAGCTCAAACCCATTTGAACCACCAGGGAAATCTTCAAGTGCAAAGCATAAATTATTGAATTGGGCTCTTTTCTTCTCTTGTCTGATCATCTTCCTGAGTTTTCCTGAGAAAGCTGATACAATTTTCTGCACAAAATTGCTTGAATTATTAATGAAATCAACACCAGAAAAAAAGAATGATTTTTTTTTTTTTATTAATCTTAATTTAAATGATTACCTGATTGAGGAAGAATGTTTGTTGGGCATCAATATGGATTTGGAGATCACAATGGTATGCCATGGTTTGCTGTGTTTCATTGAATGAAGCCTGAAATAGAAAAAATGGGGAGGAGAGAGAAAAGAAAGAGGGGTAAATGAATGTGTTTATTTGTTAGTGTTTTAGTGTTTATTACATGAATGACAGTAGTGGTTTTGGTTTGGGTAATAGGATAGCATGTGTGTTGTGTGTTGGCAGATAAACAGGAAAATATTCCTGTCCTCATTAATATGTTTTACCAGTTAGCACTAAATTATATGGTGTTATACTACAGTTATATATCTACACTTTAGTACTAGCTTAGTACTATATATACTACTATTTTCATTATTATATGTTCATCACACTTCTCGGATTAAGGGTGAGTTCTCTTTACCTTATGTATTGTTGCGGTATGTTTTGAGCGGTCAATAAGGCCTAATGTGTTTCAATTTTGTTACGGTTAAAGAATTTGGTTCAATCATGTGACCATCGATCAATGGWAGCTTCACGAAACATTTTTACCAAAAACATAGTTATATCGATCGGATGCACAATACTAAACCGGATCTTTTGCGACTCGTTTTGGTCATTTTTTTTAGTTTTTATAGCTTTCTTTGGCTGTTTAAGTAGCGATATATAGTAAACTAATGTGGTTTTTGTTTGTTCACGCCCATATAACCTACAAAATATATAACCCCTACAATATGGTTTTCGGGCTCTTAACCTAAGAGCCTTCGAGGTATATATAAACCGGATCTTTTGCGACTTGTTTTGGTCATTTTTACAGCTTTCTTTGGCTGAAAGAACAAAGGGAAACAACCAACAATTAATGGATGTACTTAGTGAGAGTGAGCTTTATGCTCAGATGGTTAGAGCTCTCTTCCAACCGGTTCTAAGAAATTCTGRTATCGATTGCCCTTGTGACTCTCTAAGGACCTTGACCCAAAAAAWGAATGTACTTGGTCTTTCTTCCAATGTGTTTCCTCTTTAATTTCCTAGTAGGTGATTAGAACCAATTAGCCTCTTATAGATCTCAGGTTAAAGATTAGTTGATATTATAAAACAAAATGAACAATATATTGAACACCAAAATGAAGCAATGAGGTAATGAATTGAATATTCTGTTTGTCTAGTATATCAACACATTTTAATCAATTGTTCAAGTTGGTACCATCCCAATTTAGATACGTTTCTCTTTTCATTAATTAATAATTAGTACTTTATTACCTAGGTTTAAGTAGCAAAGTACATTACTGTGATATTTGTGCTTTAATTGTTAGTTTGGTCTCATCTTTTCATGTTCTAGCCAATTTTAATCATTGGCATTATCTATTGGGTATTAGTAATTAGTAGATTATTAATAATCTAGTTGATAAAACCATGTTCTTTGTGTTCAAATTTCAATTAAAATGGTGGGCAATACTACATAGAGGAATGCTAATAAGGGGAGGGATCGATAGCTTAGGTGATTAGAGTTTTTCTCTCAATTTTAAGAAATCCTGAGTTTGAT
>SNQN01000495.1:115675-143650 GCA_008642245.1 Bassia scoparia
AAGAACCAATTAGGCCCTCTTATAGATCTCAGGTTAAAGATTAGTTGATATTATAAAACAAATGAACAATATATTGAACACCAAAATGAAGCAATGAGGTAATGAATTGAATATTCTGTCTTTGTCTAGTATATCAACACATTTTAATCAATTGTTCAAGTTGGTACCATCCCAATTTAGATACGTTTCTCTTTTCATTAATTAATAATTAGTACTTTATTACCTAGGTTTAAGTAGCAAAGTACATTGCTGTGATATTTGTGCTTTAATTGTTAGTTTGGTCTCATCTTTTCATGTTCTAGCCAATTTTAATCATTGGCATTATCTATTGGGTATTAGTAATTAGTAGATTATTAATAATCTAGTTGATAAAACCATGTTCTTTGTGTTCAAATTTCAATTAAAATGGTGGGCAATACTACATAGAGGAATGCTAATAAGGGGAGGGATCGATAGCTTAGGTGATTAGAGTTTTTCTCTCAATTTTAAGAAATCCTGAGTTTGATTCTCATTCCCGTCCTTGTGGCTCTCTAAGTACTACCAAAAACAGATAAAAATGCTAATTTCACTCTCATTTCTCACTCAAGACACTAAGATATGATAAAATTTTGTAAGGATATGAGTGAAAGTTGAGATCGAGTGGAATTAACATACTTCTACTATATACTAAGTACTCCATACATTCATCTAAGTTTCTACAATTTATTGTTCGATCATGCACATTTCAACCCATGTTTTGTATTGTTTTTGTCTTTAATTGCATGTTTGTATAAATTATGACGATTAATCAATACTCATTAAAAACATGATGATAAAAAGATTATATTAATACTTCGTGGTAAAAAAAAAACACAAATGATAGTACCATGGAGGAATGGAGAGTCTATATCATAGCCTTTTCCGACTCAAAATTACAGTGCATCATAAATTTACTGATTGAGTATATCATAAAATATATGTTTAAAAACATTAAAAAAAAACTATATAAAAAGTCTCTCATACTTTGTAAAATATTCCTTATAAGCAATGCTATTTATTATTATTATTTTTTAATAAAAAAACAAACAACTCCGCAAATGATTTCACCAAACCTTCGCTAATTAAGTTTATTTAAATTAGGGAAAACAAAAATGACGTACAGAGTGAGTAAATTTTTTTTAATAATTCTTATTACAATGTTATTTAAAAATGTGAGGTCATTGCATTGATATACTAATTAAATTATGCGAACGACATGGAAAATATGGTAGATTAATTAGTAGCCAAGTACTACAAATTGAAGTATAGTTTAAAGTTAGTTTAAATTGTCTAGGTCAAGCAAGTGACTTTTGCTAGTATTATTGTCTTATCTCCTTGATTTTTACTATAAGGTCAAGTTAATTAGGTTTTCGTGAAGTATTACGTATATATACTATGTGATGTTGCATGTTCGTTATCCTAATTAATATTGCATGTTAGTATCACAACAACACATTTGATGTACATACTATTACAGTTTGAATGTTTGATATAGGGTTAGTTAAAGCCATTAGGAAAGWCAAGAATTTTTTAGATTTCCATGTGATATTTTGAAATGTATGTCACAAGTCCACCATTGGCTTAAAAAGTCCCTACCCTATCCCTATCTATGCCTACATTAATATATTAATAAAATTTAGAGTGAAACATAATGATCTCATTTGGTTAGAACTTCTCTCAGCTTTCGGTTTTAAGAAATCCTAGGATCGAATCTCATCCTCACCAACATTTTATAGTCTTTTGTAATTTAGGGTTTGATAATCAGTTGTAGATACATAATATATAGGAAACATCTTTGTTTACATGTATCCGTGTATTATTGTTGGAAATTTTATGGACGTACATACAATTACGTGTGTATTTCAATTATAATTGTATTATGTGCTATCATAAGATTCGACCCAAAATCAAGTGATCCAATAAAGTAAATGTTATTGAGCTTATCTATGTCTTTTATTGGTATGATGTAGTATTATATGTGTAGAGAACGTTGAACTTTTTATAATGTATGATGGGCGAATTACAAAAGAGTTCTATTATAAATGGACATCAAGGGTTATRGTCCCCAACTAATTAARTCCACCTTTAAGTCCGTGCTCCWRTAATATCAWTTAAGTTATTATTACCACATAATAATCATGATGCCACGCACAATCGCACATTCACAAAATGTGAGTAACCTTTCGCGTGATTACGTGAACACGGTACTCACTTGATGACTAAATCTATAACAATTTGAAACGATTTTTTTTAATTACAAATAACTATATATATTCAAATTAACAAAAATAAGAAGATAAATGATGAATGCATATCTATATTTCACATGAGACAATGCAAGTTCATAAAAGGACGACTAAACAAACGAAAGGTAGGAACATGGATTCTCTGGCATATATTAAAAATGGCTTATTTTTATTGTGAATTTGTCACACAAAATTAAATATATGAAAGATTATTTGTTTTATTAGCCAAAAAGAAATCCATTTAAATTGAGGATAATAATAATACAGATTTGAGAAAGTGAAGTAGCAAGTAAGAAGGAATRTTATTAAGGATTTTGTTTGATGTATGTGACAAACATTTGCCAAGTCAATCAATAATAAGCTTAATATTTATTAGGGGGGTATTTCCTTGTCCCATGTGACATACACACACACACACCTTTGTTTCCCTTTCAATTAGTTTGGATTATTATTGTTCTAAATTTGGTGCTAATGACATCTTTATGACATGTGAACCTTGGGACCCACACTTCAATTGAACCCCAACTCCATCACATTAATTTGATGGAGATAGTATAACCTAAACCATACATGAATACATCATATATAGTATATTAGTATGTATGATACTAGTGAAGTTAGTTTGGGCATTGCATGCATTTCCTTCTTAACTAGAGTTGACTTGAGTGGTTAAGTCGTTAAGGGTCTCAAACTCTTTAAGAAGGTCTCAGAATCGAACCTAAGGAATGGAAAAAAAATTTACTAGAAGGAATGTTGCCCTATAAGGTGTCATGCAATTTACCACAGAAAATTAGTCCATTGCCAAAAGCGATGAAAACTCCTTGTAATAATACTAAAAAAATTATTATCATTCCTAGAGGGTGTGGGTAGAGCTCAACGGAGCTTGCCCCCTCTCCCTTACCTCTTGGCACCTTGGCGGGAGTTCGATCTTCACCTCTAATATTACATTAATTGGGGGTACTTCTAGGTCTTCTACTCCCATTTTCCCCTTGCTTGTATCCTGAGATTTGGACAAGTATATAGAATTAACTCGTGTACCTTTTCGTCTAAAAAAATATTATTAAATTGGTTTCAAAATATATATTATTACTTAATTATAATTACATATCCCCCTCATTTCAAAATAGTATTACTTGATTGTACACTATTATACTCCCTCCGTAACATAAAACTTGCAACGATGGGACATAAAGTAGAGAGGAAAAATGTCCCATCGTTGCAAGTTTTATGTTACGGAGGGAGTATAATAAATTGAAATTGTCTCAGAGAAATTATTATCAATTTGTGAATATGAGGYAATGATGATATCTTATTTTCATATAATGAAGCTTTACATATACACGTACCTAGATGTATGTAACAAAGCAAAGGATGACAATAATGCATGCATAATAATTGAAAATGAGCTACTATATATGYTATGCAAAATATGTCATTTTGTAATCATGTTAAAAAGCAACTAGCTAGGTGATTTACTGATTTTACTATGAAGTCAATGAAAGCTCTGCCAACAATCATGCATATCATTAATACTCTTTTCGTTACGCTTTACTTGAAACAATTATTTTAACTCTAATAAATAATGTCAATTATTTCAAGTAAAACATAACGGAGGAAGTACAATTTTGTATGTCATGCACTTTTCATTAATCTTCAAACTATGTACTGTATATGCTAAAGCTAATCTAAATCTATGTTTTTTGTGCTACGAGAGCCAAAAGGGTGGAGATGAGATAGAATCGATCTCAGGATCTCCTAAAATCGGGATGAAAGTTTCAACTACTTGAGCTATCCCTTACTCGATCTCAACGAATCCCTAAAGCTTGCATAACAGTGAATAAAATTTAAAATGAACCCGGTGTAAGCGCTTTAATTTGGGGATTGATGTTACAACGTTTTGAAACTCTAGGCGTGCATTTTTGTGCTATATATAGGTGTGCAGTGCACCAATCACCATGCTTCTTCTTTTGTGTTTCGATCAAAAGCAATAAAGGTTAGGGTAACAATCGATGTCAGAATCTTCTGAAATCGAGAACTCTAACCAATTGAGTTATCTCCTCCTTTTTGGTGTGCACAATGCTTCTAAATGATACTCCGTTAGTCAGCTTTGTTGAAATATAGTGAATGAAATTATATCTAATATATGGGTATGACAAAATACATTAAGGTCACCATACAAATCACAATTGGATTCCAAAAAAAAAAAAAACAAAATATGTTACAAATTAAAAAGTAGTAATCCGTACAAAACAAAACTTTTAGGAAGTGGGATGGAAGTTCATGGAACATTGAAAATATGATTAATAAAATGCATTCTAATTTATTTTATTTTATTTTATTTTAATGAACATAAAAATGACTTGTCTAATTGTTTATTTGTTTGTCTCATAATTCACAAGACAAATGAGCATTGAACATCTTCTAGATGCTCTGTATTTATAATGTTTGTGACTCTTTTTTCTCATTTTTTAAAAAATTAGTGATGACAAGGTAGTCACACACACACTGCTACTATACACCGGCCAATATTGATGTATATGGCAGATGCCCTCAATTGAGGGGCTTATCCTATGTGAAATTGGGGTGGTCTAAAATGAATCTGCGGTTATGGATGTGTATATTTGGTCAACAGATTAGCCTCGGCCCTCGTGCATTGCACGATTTATACAACTTGTTCTATTTGATATAATTTTGTTAAGGAAACATTGCAATTTACAATCTAGAAGATTTTAATATTTTATAATGATTTGAAAATTAATATCATTTTTTTTACATTGTAAGGTACACGAATGGAACCCGACACAGATCCTGTCTCAAGAGCTGTGTCGTGGGGGGAGGGGGACATACCCCAACATAATGCTGGGGGTGAGAGTCGATCCCTGGCCAAGGCCAGGGAAAGTGAGGATGCTACCACTGCACTACACTCTTATTCTCTTGAAAATTAATATCATAGTGAATTAATTTTTCACTTTGAAAATTAATATCATAGTGAAAAAACTTTTTTTTTTTGAAGAGTGAAAAAAAATTTTGATAGTCAGAAGGATTTTCTTTGGATGGAAAAATTGCTTATGAAAATGACACATGTACTTATTTAGAATAGAATGGCATTAGCAATAGCTTTTTTTTGTTACAAAAAAAAAAACTTGTTTTAGCCTTTTAGGTATAGATGTCGGAAAAAAAATATTGTACAATAGGTTATGTTATGTGAAAAAGTATAAGTTGATTAATTATTATTGTAATAAAAAAAATTATAAGTCATATATTAAAATCATATGAAATTAGATTAATTAATGCATGTAAAAAAGTTCTTGGCACTTTTTTCAGGGTATTTAATTTAATTTATTGAAATCATTTACCAGTACATACATTGTGTTTAAGCTTGTTTTAATTAATTAGATACTCTTGTCAAATAAATATAAAATTACAGTAAAGTTTCCTGTCAAAAAAAAAATTACAGTAAAGTTAAGTTTTGGTGATAAAACTTTCAATAACATTGATTGTGTCAAGTTTCCTTCCTTCATGGAATTTACTTTAGTGGTAAGTAGATAATATTACAAAAACAAATAAATACGAAATCTATATATATATAGTAAAACTTAATAACTTTTATTAATATAATGACTTTATGAAAAGAATTAACCTTACTTATTTCTAATATATAGTGACCCTTTGATATACTTTCCACGTAACAAAATAAAGACAACAATTTGATTTTATGAAATAGTTAATTTACGGCGAATTAAAAATTATTAACGCTCACGCTGTCCACGGGTAGGAATGTAGGATCATCCGATCATGCTATGCCACATTTTATAAAACCCACAATTGAAAATTTAGAGAGCAAAAGCCAWGAAGGTAAACAGTATGTTCCATGTACTTTCATGCATCAAAGACAAAAACTTTAGGGAAAAAAATAAATTTTGTTATTTATGCAGCAAAAATATTCGAATCGTCCATAATATCATCCAGCATTTTCTAACACTAAAGTCCTACCTTGTACCTAGGGGTRTTTATTGAGCTGAGCAGTTCGCGAACAAYTTGTGTTCGACTCAGTTAAAACTCGGTCAACGCTTGACTCGAGTTGACTCGTACTTGCTCAAATAAGCTCAAAATTCGATAATTTTACACAAAAATCAATAATTTTCTACAAAATATCTTTGAAAACAAAATTTTCCATTCATAATACTAAATCAATACACTATAATTGAAAAAAATTAAGTAAAGAATTGAAAATATAGTCTACGATTTCTCTCAAAAATGTGAATTTCAAGAGGGTTAAACCATTAGTCGAGCAGCTCGTGATCAACTTGGTTAGGCTCGAAATCTAACGAGTGCGAGTCAAACACCCTTCAACTCGTGATGGACCCGCTCAATAAGCAATTAAGCACCCCTACTTGTACCCCTTTTTTTGTGCAGTAGTCAATGGTAAAATACAGTAACTTGATTTGTGGCTTCTCTCAGTATACTAAGAAAGAACTTCGTATATATTTTCTTCTAGTTATGAAGAGATTCTTTTACTTAGATCATGTTCTCATCAACTAAATTTTGTCAAATGAAATTTATTTATATTGAGCTGAACTTATTACTATTGAACTGAACTTATTTTTACCGACCTGAATATATTTTAAGTGAAACTTATTAAAATAATTAAGCTGACGAAAACATGATCTCTGCTGTGTGGTGTGGAGCTGCTGGGGAGAGTCTTGATCATCTCTTCTTCCAATGTCACTACTCAAGAATTATTCTCCAGTATATCTTACCTTGGGTGGGCTGTAAATATCAGAAGTTCACTTTAAATTAAACTCTCTCCTGTTAATATTGTGGAATCATAGAGTCCAATGTGTTAATATTGTAGGCTTGTAGCTGATCATATATCGGATATATTCATATTAAGGATGACATTAGGGGAAATTTCTAAATAATCCTAAAGACATTTTTATTTGACACTCCGTAATTAAGTACAATTTTTGAGATCAAAGTATATGCTTTTTAAATAACCCTAAAGTTGTACTCCGTACTTTATTATGGAGTGTCATATAAAAATGCCACTGAATTATTTTATTAAAACAATCTCCATAATTGTTTAGAAATTTCCCCTTGAAAATTGTTCCCACGCATGAAGGGTCTCATTTTTTTTTGTCCTCGTCCAATTCTGGCCCCAAAATTAATCTCTAAGCGCTCTACTTGCACATAACATGCATGCTTCTTCGATTTACTAAATGACAATCGAATTAAGCCCGTGAAAACCACCTCTGGAGTCATCATTTTTACCTCAATTTCTGTGTGAGTTCATCAAATGACTATTGGAAGTCCATGTAAAAAAAATAGCCAATATTCAAAAATTGGTTCAGAAGTTTAAATTCTTACCATTGGAACTCAAGGTAAAGTTTCCGATCAAATTTCAAAATTTTGTCTAACAGTCTATATCTCGTGGACTATATATAGAACTTCGATTTTAGATTGTTTCAGCAACAATTTAATTTTTTCTCGTATTTTATCTCACAACTTAAGGGTCATTTGGGATTGCTCATTGACAATTTTCAACCCCAAATTTTGGAGCCTTTTTGCCTCACACGCGCATTTCAATATTTGTCAGTTCAACCGTTTTTGGCTTTCATAACCTCATCATTTCTTTTAGTTTTAGACCCAAATTTTGCATCACATCATTAAATGGTTGTAGGAACCAACCATATGCATTTTGACTCTTTCATGAAAAATCAGCCCAAAAATCACATTTTCATGATGTATTCCGTATAATCTACATTTTGGCGACCGTTTTTGTTTTTCAAAATTGTTCTCACAGGAGTCACACCTTTTTTTTCCCTCATTAGTTTCTAGCCCTAGAATCAAGCTTTAAGCGCTCCATTTGCACACAACGTGCTTCTTCGATTTACTAGGAGACAACCAATCAAGCTCGCGAAAATCACCTCTTGTGCCGTCAGTGTTCCTGATCTGCCTTAGCTAATAAACAATAGCAAAATCATGAGCAGCTCACAACAATTTCAACCAAAATTGAGACCATGTAGATCCCAAGAGACTCTATTCTATGGGTWACATGCATCAAAGTTGCACAAGTCTCCTAAACGGAATACAKTTGTTACTCCAACACAAGTTGCAGCAGAACTCATGTTTGACCTCATGATCATTGGAACTCAAGGTAAAGTTTTGACGATCAAACGGGATCCTATCCAAGTATTTTACTTTCAAGGACATAGAGATCTGAATTAATTATCTCTGAGGAAGCATAGAACAGCATCAASTGACGATGCCATCCAAACTTGCGGTCATGCAATGATGTGAAGGCATTGCAATTCTTACAATGGTGTCGAGTGTCGACAACAAATATTGACACCATTGTCTCTATTTTCATTCGTGTCATGCAATGAAAATAGAACGTCACTATAAACTTAGAAGCAAAACTTGAACACAAATTACATAACCAAGTAACTCTTCATCTTGGAATAAAATGAATTCACGCATTCCAACTACTAACAGAAGAAAATAATCTGCTTTAGTATTACCGATAATTATGGTATTAGGAAGGAATATGCCATGAATCATATAATTAAATCTGATTCCATCCGATTATCAGTTTGGCTCTTCGTTTTCGCATGTAGCTGTGGTAGTGTTTTRTTCTACATCTGCAAAGCATGTAGGACCACAATTCCCACATATCATCTACAATAATCGGTCYGAGCTGTGATGGCCAGCCCATGCTCAGTACTMGCTGCTCAGGGTTACAAAACTACTACACGCTTCAATGTCTCTGAATGGCAGCATACAAGAAAACAAACCACCCCAACAATCAATACATTCAATCTCACTTTGTCCTGTCCTCACATTGTCCTCTAAACAAGATCACAACATCACCAAGAAAAAACCAATCGTATGATCTTGTGAAGAAAAAAAATGTGTGATCCAAAAGTTCGGACTTTGAGAGAAACAGAGCTAGGTAAGGTTATCAATCATATGATCTCCAAGAAACTATTTCAGCTTACCCCACATGCACATAGCAAACATCGTAAAGAAAATCCAACAAACAGGAAATAATTCAACCTATAGTGAGCTATGGCAGATAAATACTGRTACTTCGAAGCACGAGCAATCAGCTGATAAAGTTATCAGTATCTGTAACGATCTCTGTCTCTGCTGTAATCTCGATCCCTGTCATAATCGTAATCTCTATCCCGATACTCCCTTCCTCTATCCCTATCCCGATCTCTGCTTCTGCTCCGACGGCGATCCCTACTATCACGATCTCTGCTGCTTGGCCTTCTCTTCCCCTTGGCCTGCTCCTTCACGTGGTCTTCATCACCTAATGCATCGTGCGGTCAGAGTAGTATATATAAGTAGATTATTTAGGTTACTCTGGGTCTCTGCTGTTCATAATTTTAAAGAATAATAAATAAAATAAAATCATGTGCTCTATTTCAAAGAAGAAACACTGCACAAAAGCTTACAGAAGAGAGTACAACATATGTAACACTGAATCTAATCTTGCAACGAACATACAGTTTCAGAATCCATGAAAAAAGGTACCATTAGGAAGCAAAGCCCAAAATTAACCCAATAAGGTGAATGATGCCGAATCATGAAAATTACTACTAGCCAGAATCTGTTACTTGCCTATAACTACAATTTTATTATTTAATCAAGCATAAATTGATTGTCAATAAAGAGCATTATTCAAAGTAGGAGTAAAGAGGGTAATCTAGATAGCTCAAGATATCTAAACAAAAAGAAATCCAGTGACAATAATGTAAATAAGAAAAATTCTTATTCGTGATTGAAAAAGGAAAATGTAAATATCATATCTTAGTAAAATTATCATAATCTAGAGTGAAATCTTAATCTTAGTGAAGTTATATCATATCTATCATCAAAAATGAAATTTTTTCTACAAAAGATATCTCGAGATAACTGGGCGACCCTCGAGTGAAGAATATTAGCTCTCATCTTTACTAACACATCTCACAGTTGAGCTATCACTACAGCAATCTATTAAGAAACAAAAAGCAGTTTCAGACATAGTGAGCTCCCGTCAGAATAAGATGAGGTGCAGACAAGCAACCATTTAATCAAACAGTCTGGTTGAGGATCACAAGGTCATGATTCATGATAACAAGCTAACAACCTCTTCAAGCAAAAGCATTGAACCAATATACTTCCTTTTTTCTTTTTCTTTTTCTTTTTTCAAAATTACTTCAATCATTGATTGATAACAATGCACAGGTTTCAAAGAGAAAACGACACCCGGTTCAACTCTAAATATATACTTTAAATTTCATGAGTATGTATTATTCTTGTTGTTAACTTGTAAGTTTTTAATCTTGTTGTATTGTATTTAAATTAAGATTTTAAGAGTAATGGAATGTAGTAATGTGGCCGAACACAAAGGTTTTAAGAGTATGTATTATTTGTTAAATTTTACGGGGAAAATCAATTTTTAATCAAAATAGGTCCAAAACCGGGCCGGACCTGAAAAAATCAGGTCAGACCGGACCGGTTTTTTCAGGTCCGGTCTCCGGTCYGYGTTTTTCAAGGATTCCGGTCTCCGGTCCGGACCGGTCTTGGACCTGTGTGCACTCCTRWCTAAACTATATGRTGACAATAGCATTGGATTGCCTATAGTCTTGGAAGCCAAATGAATAAGGTCTCCAATTACATAAGTTACTCTATAACCGAAAGCTGTGAATGTAATGGTTCTGTCATTGAATAATAAATGACAAAAAGCTGTAAGATTAGATCCTACCACGGAAGAAGATAAGATTATAGGCTGAACATGGGACATCAAGCAACTCACGAAAAAAACAGGCAAAGAGGGTGCAAAGTATTACCTAGTTCCTCAATTTCCCAACCTGCACGACCTGCACCTGGAGGGCCCTTTGCCATTTCTTCTTGCTGTGTTCTTACACGGAACTTTTTCTTGAGATTGCCAAATTCATCATACATCTCCCCATCATCCTAGAATTGCAATGACAACCTCAGAATTAACAAGCATGGACGTATTAAAAGCAATGATGACCAGGTAAAWTTTTCTCACTTCTTCAGCTTCACGCCGGCGTCGCTTCGTCTCTTCTAGCTCTTCCTCATCAAGTTCCTTATAGCCACCAGCACGGCCTCCCCTGGCAATCAACAACAGATATAAAGTCAGAAAACACCACCCCATTCAATAATCATGGCCTCCATTCAGTTTCTGGGGCATTTGTACATTGAATCCCATTTCTCAATGGCTCAAGGTTCATTAGACAAGCACTGAATGAATTCAGTATGAACTCAAATAATTGGCTACTGCATGCTATCATTAAAGCAACTAAAATGCAAAGCCAAGACTAAAACATTGCATCACTGAACAGATAAATTGATATTGCACATTAAGGAACATATAGAACAGGAAGGCAGAAYGTTCTTAAAGGACCAAACACTTAGTCAAGCTATGCTCTTTTGCTAATTACGGAACCRAAAAGTGGGATAGGGTAGTCATTAGTGGAATAGCTATAATGAAACAAAAACCTTACACAACAAAATTCRTTCATATGAGAGAATTGCCTAAAATGTTACAAGTCCGTGTGCTTCTATTGTGGATGGAGAAAGCTATACAAGTAGCTCCAAATAATCCCSTTAATTATCAGATGAAGCTAGGCAATTCAGCATATCAAAATTCTCACCAAAACTTGAATATACATTATACACACTCACAAACATGTATGATGCTCCAAAGATGGCCAAGTGAAGGGCTGAAAGTGGTCCCTCCTTTTGTGTCAAGCCTTTTTAGTAGGAAGTTTAGCAAGCAAAAACCTTTTTCAGTGTCCATAGTAACAAAACTTTATTCCCAAGACTCCCTCAAATATGCATATTTCTTCTAGAAAAAAAAAGGAAAAAGGGCATCGCATTGGGCATTGTAATCAGAACAAAATAGTGAAATCGCCATACAATATMATTACCAATACTACTACACTAACTGCCAACTAAAAAATTATCAAGAACTATCATATTTATCTTCAGTTATGTCACAAAGTGCCACTCTGCCTACCATTCACCAAAATTTACCATTCTCCTCACATWAAACCTATACATTAAGCTAATGGCATTTTCTGCAGCCTCGATACTAGAAGTGTCTTTTCAAGCATTTTGACTGGAAAAAAGCTTTATTAGGATTCAACTACATCTGYAAAAACTCAAGATCTCAACCAAGAAAATAYAAGTACAYCRATTATTTTGAAAGGAAGAAAAAGGTGCAGATATGCTAATGAATAGAAAATGTACGAGTAGAACTGTAGATGAGTCTACATATTATAGCGCATAGGCAGTTAAGTATCATTGCAGAGCTTCAATACAGAAACAGAATTCAAATTATGCAATATGGGCCTAGAACAGAGGTAGTATTACATTATATACATAGCTATTAGTGAGCAACAAAACTTGCACATGAGTCCACCTATGAGATCTAAGCTAAGGAACTGCACGCAATTTTAGCTACTTTCCCTAATATAGGAGAAGCAGCCCAAAAGAACTGGTATATGAGCAAGGATGCACATGTAATGAGGTTTATCTTCAAGCTCGTGAAAATATAATTGAAGGTGCATACCTTACACCGCCCTCATTTGGACCAGGTTATTAGTGTTACAGATGTTGCACTTAGTACGTTTTGCCCAATTGATATTCGCACACCTGCAACATCAGTCAATGGCATCAGGGAGAATAATGAACTTGTGCAAAAAATTGCAAAGACCAAGCAACAAACAAGAATGCTCAAAAATGAAGCAACTGGGTTTTTCAGACCAAGCATAAACAATGGGTCCATTTTGTGACAATAACATTTTGTTAGCAGAATGTAAAAAATATATTCAATTTCAATATTATTAAACTGAATGCTTAAAAAATGTATAATTGCATATTATCCAGCCTTACATAGCAAGTCCAATCAATTGGACCGAAAAGTCAGTGAATCTAGGTTGCAGCTCGTGACCAGAAGCATCAACAGCTCCCAGGCCTCTTCTCACCCGCCACTCCTGCACACCAGAGACACCAGGCTGGACGGGCAGTTCCCAGCGATTGCAAACACCACGAAAAGCAACAGTTGACATTGGAACAACTGTTTAACCACTAACAGTCGTCAGAAATCTAGAAATAGCTGAAAACAGCTAATAGAAATGAGCATGCAAAAAGAGCAAGAAAGATCTGCTCACCAATTCACAAGCACAGGACTTGTATTTACACAGCCAATCACCATCCTGTTGCAATGTTTTGCTAAGAGCATCACCCGCCCTTCTACCTCGTTCACCACCACCATTCAAATCCAGCAATTTCATCAGGACCTACAACCATTCCCACCCTGATACCCCTGCTCCACTGCATCCACTGTACCACTGCATCATCCTTATGTCTTGGACTCTGCTATGAATACACCCAAATACATTTCCAGTGAAAACTCGCTTATTATTAAACCATTCCAACAGCAGAGCTGCAGCATGGTGGAGCTTCATAGTATTGTTGCGTCTCCCTTGGTTCATTTGTCACCTTGTCACTGTATAACCATAATTTCGTCTATCGACCATTCTTTTTTCTTTCTGCAGTATACCATCATCAATAAACAATGATGAGCGATTAGAAAGAGCCAAGTATAACAAATCAAATCCTGTTACCTAAAAGAGCAAAGTCATTTAACACAAAGATGCATCGAACTCCCAACCTAATCCAATCCAATCGGGTGGCCAAAAAATCGCAACATGATGTCATCAGTCCCTTCAGGCAGTTACAAACATAAATAGCCCATTTGATGGAAACACTTCCCCGAAAAGCTTGCATTTATTGCTCCAATTTATCCAAAATGTGGCAAAGCAATCAGCATCAAGCCCATTAATGAATCATAGCCACAGTACTTAAATTGAAAATTCTGTTGCCCTAATACAATAAGAAAACAGTAGCGATCATGTGACTAACAGACAATGCTCACCCAATTATTATTCAAAGTCTGTATCACATATTCACATTACATTCACACCCTACATAGTATCCCTACCAAAGAGGATCAAATATTAGTCCATGTAAGTTGCTACTTTTGAACATTAAACAATCAATCAGATCCTAATCCCACAAAGTGATTCATGAGCCACAGCCCACCAATACGTATATTGCTAATCACCTTATTCATGTGGTCAACAACCAAAGACCTCAAACTTTACACCCAATGATCAAGTGTTTACTTGCTCGTGCAAAACAAAACAACCATTTCATCAAGTACCCTATTACAATGTCAGAAAAAAACAATAAATTTCACCTCTTTTCTCTGATTTAAATTAGTCTGGAGTATGTACCACAAAAAAACATTAAAATAAACAAACGTGATTAGCATGAGAAGGGCACTGGGTTTTAAATATCAAGCTCCAACCAACATGTTATACCTTACAATAAACGAGCACTATTGCTCATAATCCTACAAATACAGAAATTTGGGTAAAAAAATTTATCACTAGAGTCAAAGTAGTAACATATACAAAGGATTGAAGAAGCACAACCATCTCAGACCACGATGGCAATCAGGCGAACACATGAGATTAACTACACAGATTGCTCTTCAATAAATCAAACTGGAATGCCGAAAATCAAATAAAAATTCAAATTACAACTAATTAGATTTCTTATATTTCGATGCATACGAAGATAAACCAACTTAACTACTCGTAATTCGATTACAAGCTAACACCAGCTCGCATCAACAAAGATACTACAAAATCAATCAATGCACAAATTTCATCTTCAAAATAAACAACAAATTCGCAGCAAATAACAAGTATWAATGCAACTTAATGTAAAAATGCAGCAATAAAAGGAACGAAAATTGAAGTTTACCTAAAAAACTTGAATCGAAGATTGAAGTGAGTTAGCAATTGATCAGGTTAATCGATGAAACGAAGGATGAGAGAGGAAGAAAATGGAGGATGATYGAAAAACGTGATGTTCTGCTGTTCACAAGAGTCGAAGAAAACCTAATTAAACCAACAACTGTACATGTGATGATGTGAAGTACCAATAGAATAGATGAGGGAACAATGGACTATTTTTTCTTCTCCCCCTCTCTCTAGTTTCTATTATACTTCGTTCGCTTTAGGGTTCGTTCGGTATTGCTGTTTTTAACTATTAGCATCAATTTATCCTAACATGGTATCTTTCAAGGGTGATTATGACATGAGTTGAGTTTGACTTAGGATTGTTTCACTCGTCTCGTTAGGATTTCTAGTCAATGTTAAGTTGGGTTAAGATCAAATGAGTCGACCTTTGATCGAGCTCAAGTCGCTTTGATTGTGCTTGAGTGGAGCTTTGATCATGCTTGAATCAAGCTTTGATCGAGTCGGTCTTCAACAACTTCAAAGTTGACTTTTACATATAACACTAGAGAGTTGATAGAGTATATTTAGTCATTTTACCCTCGATAATGATTGATATTTGATTTATCGAGCTTTGCGCGAATTTTCAAGTTGAGTTGTATGTTGCTCACCTTAACTCGTTAACATTTCTAGTTGAACTCGATCACAAGTCGAGCCCACTTGAGTTGAGTTTTGACTGAGTTCCAGTAGCTCGTGATGAGTTGTCTCGTCTCATAATCTCTTCACTTATATAGGGTTCAATATATAAACTTAAAGGGAAATTCTATTTGGTGGCATCGAGTTTTGCCAAAATCCACACGGTGGCAATTTAAGTTTTCATATTCTACACCATGGCCTTGAGGTAGATGTGGCAATGGATCGGAGGTGGGTCGGGTGGAGCTCAATTCGCCTCCATTCGCCAATCATCCAGCCTCCACTCGACCCATCCATCATCCGAATTATCCATCATACACATCCGATCCATCCATGCATCATCCATGGGTGGATCGGATTTTTAACGGATTTCGCATTAATTTTTTATAAAAAAAAATTCATTGCTCTTTAAGGATTTAAGCTATAATTTCACAGTAATACAACAGTTTCATCATATGACTATCAAGAAACATATTATTTACTATGTTGAGTCAGTAGGAATAAAGGGTTAGTTAAAAGGAAAAAATATAGGAAATTTTAATAAAATAAATTATTTTTAAAATAAAAAAAAAAGCGAATGGATGGATGTATGGATAGGGTGGATGGGTCGAGTGATGGATGGATGTATCTCCATTCGTATCCGACCTGACCCGTCACCCGATCCATCAATCATCCGATTAAAATCCGCAATTTTTTGAGTTTTCATCCACGAAATCGGATCATATGGGTTGGATATCCGTTGGAGTAGGGTGAAATTGTCAGGTCTACCTCGAGGTTTTGGAAATTCCACACCGTGGCTTCAAGGTTTTTTTTCATATGGTGACACACCCTAATATAACAGAACTTTAACCACTTAACCCAATTATTCAATCACCACCCAACCACCACCACCTCAGCCGCCTAATCGAGCCACCACCCCACCACCTCAGCTACCCAACCGAACCGCTCTACCATCCGCAGCCACCACAAGAAGCTTTTGGCTTCTTTCTCTGTCTCCTCCCTTACGTAATTCCCTCACCGCCACTGCTGCAACGACAACCATCGCTCCACCACCGTCGCCACAACCCCCACGATTCGTGCCGGCCCCTCACCTAGTAACCCAACCATTTCACCTTCATGCAACAATTTCGAAAAAACCAAAACCCTAACCCTAACCATTCGAAATTAAATTGGGGGATACCAATTTAGGTAAGTTAATTCGAAATTGGAAAATTAATTTTGGAGAATTAGAATTAGGGAAAGGAAATTTCCATTAGGGAAATTAAATATGGAGAATTCGAATTAGGGAAAGGAAATTCGCATTAGCGAAGAAGATTGAGGCCATATTCTCGTCAATTGAATTTTGCTGAACTGAACTTATTTTTACTGAATTGAACTTATTTTTACTGAAACCTTAACAAATTTCTTAAGGATTGGACTTCTTTTTACTGAACCGAACTTATTGCTACTGAACTGAACTTATCACTACTGAATTGAACTTATTTTTACCGAAACATAATCTAAATAAGTTGACGGGAACAAGGCCTGAGTTTCAATCCCAGAACTGAGAAATAGTGGTACATTTGCTATTCTGGAAATAATAAATCCAAAGTTCATCATCACAATTCACAAATTTACTTCAATTTTTTGCACACAAGGAATAATTCAGCAGCATCTTTCAGACTCAATTTTTGCAGAATCAATTGTAGAATTTCGAATACTAAATAATGATGATGAATAATTTCTACTATTGAATAATTTCTATTATTGGACGGCTCGGTTGGTGGATGAGGTGGTTAGGTGGTGACTTGGTTGGGCGGTTGAGGTGTAGGGGGTGGTGGCTGGCTAGGGTAGGTGGGGTGGTGGTTTGGTTTGATGAGATGGTTTAAGGTAAGGGTGATAAATGAGTCGGGTCGGGTTCGTGTTCGTGTCAAAAACCCCAACTTTAACCCGACATGATTTTTTTCGTGTCAGGTTTTTTAGACCTAACTTGACCTGATTTTTTTAGGTCGACCTTATGACCCATTTTGACCTGATTTTTTTAATATTCGAAAAATAATTCCAAAAATTAGGTGCGATGAACCCGAATATGACATGATTTTGGCAGGTCAACTCGAATATATGAACCCGAAGACACATATTTTAACTTGAATTTTTAAGCTACTATTTGTAATACTTAGTAATACAAAGTACTTAAGTACATACTATAATAAATAATAAAGTACCACAAGTTTACAAAGTACTTCTGAATTCGAACAACCTCCCTTACTAACGATTTGCCTGATTTTTTGCAATTTTTAGAGGTTTTGTTGAAGAAAGAGAGGAGAGAGAAAACTATTGGTGTGAACTCCGAATGAAGGAGAAGAGACGGAGTGGATAACGACGGAGAAGAATAAGAGTGGGTGGGTAGTAAAGTTAGGGCTTTGGGGATTTACCGATTTATTTTTAGCTTTTCTTTTTTCGTTATTTTTTAAGTTGGACACTTTTTATTATTCGTGTCATTTCGTGTTGGTTTCGTGTAAAAAATTTCAACCTGAACCTAACCCATTTTTTTTCAGGTCGTGTTCGTGTCGACCCATTTTCGTTTTCGTGTCCGAAAATTCAGACCTAACCCGCTTTTTTCAGGTCGGGTTCGTGTCATGTCAGTTTTTGCCTCCCTTAGTTTAAGGTTTGGGTTTGCTATCATATGTACAAAACAAAGCTCGAGGTCACGGTGTGGATTTTCCAAACCTCGAGGCCACGGTATAGAATAGGAAAACTTAATTTGCCACCATGTGGATTTTGACAAAACTCGATGCCACCATGTAGAATTTCCCAAACTTAAATATTATTAATCATGTGAAAACTTATTTGATCATTGAAACAAATACACTAATCTTCATCAATCTTGATGAATTTAACAAATACTCGATTATAGAAATTAATGATATAAAAAATGCATTAACAAGCACAAAATGTTCAAACACTAAGAACATCATGGTATGAACCACATCCTTACATTGAGAGTTGCGACTTGCGACCATTGTATGATAACGAATTAACCTTTTTACCGACTTTAGGATTTTTAGTGTTTATTAGAGAGTCATAAGGTCAGAAATAAATGTTGCTCCTCGTAAAAGTCTCTCTAGGGTTTTCTCTCTATGAGGGTTTCTTCTTCTCTAGTTTTTGCGCTAGGGTTTAAGGTTTCCTTCTCGAATGATTTTTACAAGTTAAACATGTGTTTTTTTACTATTTTTTTTGATATTAAAGATTTTAAGTATTCAAATCTTCTTGCTAGGAACATGGTTTATTTTGTTTCATGATTATGGCTTCTCAGAGCATGACGGAGGACGGATCTCAAAAAGATAAGGCTGAAAATAAGGGTGACATATCAGGGATCATTAAGAAAAATATTTAGGATTATGAGTTAGATGGAGAGGTCGAATGGAACATAGTGAGGACGAAGAAGAATCTGCGAAAGCTTCATTAATTTTGGTTGGAAAGATTTGGACTTAGAAGAATATTAACGCAAAAGCACTAATGGATCACTAAAATATATATATGGAATCCAAAATACGGTATGAAAGTAAGAAAAATTGGGGATAAACTTTTCTCCTTTCAATTCTTTCACTGAAAAGACAAGGCGAGAATTCTAGAAGGACAATCGTGGAACTTCGACAGACATGCTATGTGCTTTAGCGAAATTGTGGATGAGGGTAAACCCTACGAATATCAAGTCTCCATGCTACCATTGTGGGTACATTTTTATGATTTACCATTTAAAGGTAGGAGCTCTGAAGAAAAAGCTAAATCTCTGGCGTGCTAAGTAGGTGCAATTTTTAATTATAATAGTATGAATTCCACGAATATTGGACGTTTTCTGAGAATTAGGCTGGTTGTGGACATTCAAAAACCATTAAAAGATGAAATTAAGCTTAAAGTTCGAGGTGGGGATTGTTTGAAAATTAAAATAAAATATGAATGTCTCCCAATTACCTGTATTATTTTCAGTTGCATAGGCTATAATGATAGGGACTGTGAAGGCTTCGACGAAGAAAGAGAGATTCCAAAAAAGTTAGGGACGTGGATAAAAGCTTCACTTTTACGAAGGGCGGATAAATTAAACTACGATGTGAAGGATGTTTGTGATACACATCGAAGTAAATTATTTATCTCAAAACAAGATAAGCCTAATCAGGTGAAGAGGGATGTTGCGGATGCAGTGGAACAATAATTGGGAGTCGTTACTATACAAAAAACAAAGGATGGGGAGACGAGAAAGATGAGGGGGTGCTGCTGCTAGTGATATATTGGACGAAGTTACTGTCAAGGAAGTGAGTTTATAGTCAAAGGAATGAGAGGGAATTAGAGTGGAGAAGCATGGAAAAAGTGGTATTGTTGAGGTGGTTATTACAAGGAAGAAGTGGAGGAGAATCAATAGGAAGGAAATTGTTTCGGGTGAGGTAAAGGATAAAATTGTGGGTTCAGAGACAAGTGGGAAGAGGTTGTTGCGATGGAAATAGAAATGGCGTCTGTGCAAAAAATATGGTGTTGGATAATAGGTACTCATAGACGAACATGGCGGATCAAGAAAACAAGGTGGAGGCTCCACTAATAGATCCCTTGGTGCACAATGAAGAGTGTTCTTGCTTGGAATTACAGAGGGTTGGGAAACCCCTCTACAATCACTTCCCTTCATGGGGCACTTGCTGCTGAAAATCCCTAATTCATATTCCTAAGCGAAACGAAATTGAAGAGTTGAGATATGGAGTCTATGAAGGCTAAATTGCGATTTACTAATGGAATTGCGATGGATTACTGTGGGGGAGGGGTGAAGTAGGAACAGAGGTTTAGCGTTCATGTGGTCCAAAACAGAGGAAGTGGAGGTGCGATCTTATTCAAATAATCACATCAATGCTCACGTTAAATGCTAAAAAAAAAGTAATTAGCGGTTCATAGGTTTATATGGTTTCCTAGATGACGACGAGGATAAGTATAAAACATGGGAATTGTTGGAGAAACTTAGAGAAGGTTGTGATCAACTTTGGGTATGTGAGGGAGATATAAACTTGATGCTCTATTCATGGGAATAGAAGGGAGGAGGTCCATTTAAGACTAGTGAAGTTGATATACTACCAAAGGTAATAGGAATGTGTAGTTTAGAAGATTCGGGCTTTGTGGGATATGATTTTACATGGTCTAATGGTATAGGGGGAAACCAAAATGTTTAGGAACGTCTGGATCGATTTCTTGCRAATGGGTTGTGGAAGAGGTTGCTCTCGAGTGCCTTTGTCATGTACCTTCCCAAACGACTCTTTGATCACTTGCCTATTTTACTGACTATTAAAGCTCATTTTGGGGATATTGAGAATAAAAAGAATTTTCAAATTTTTGTTGTGACTTTTTTTCAAAATTCTGATTTTTTTTTTTTGACAAGCATCAAAATTCTGTTTTTAATGATGGGATTTTATTCAATTATATTCATTTTTCTGATTCTTTAATTTACTTTTTTCGGAAATTTAATCTCCATTGTTTTCCTGTTTTTTTTTTACGACTATACTAATTGTGTTGGGGTTACTGTTTAAATTTTCTATTTTTCATTTTAAATTTTGTTTAATATCCTTGATTTCTAGTATAATTGCTAATTATATATTGGTTGATTTTGTTCCATATCTCAGTTCCATTATCTACAAGAATTTTTTGAATAGATTAGATGATACTTCTAGATTTAAGTAGGAAGTGTAGTAATTTTGTTATATGTATCATTTAAATGCATTAGTATTTATATATTCATTATAAATAAAGAGTTTCCATTTTTATATTTAATTCTCAATTTGTTATTATTTCAATTGAGTGTGTCAGAAACCAGCTTGCATATGATGGTGTCTCTTCCTGTTTTTTTATTTCACGATTGGAGTTTACCGACCATCTGACGATCGGTAAAAAAAGTAATATTTAAATGATTGCTTTTTTACCGACGACTGGCAGAACGGTCGGTATCAATTTTTTTTTTTAAAAAAACCAGTTATCGACCACGAAATTCGGTCGATAAAAAAAAATTTAACGAGCGGTTAACAGTCGGTACATATCGACCGAACCTACTACGGTCGGTATTACCGACTGCACTTTGGTCGGTAATCCCAATTCACCGACCAACGGTACGACGACCGACGTTTACCGACCGTTGGCGGTCGGTAACTGTTAACCGATTGCCTCTCGGGCTACTTACCGACCACTTTTGACTGTCGGCCGAGTTGTATTTTCTTATTGTGGAAGAAACCAATCTTTCAATTTGAGGATATGTGGTTGCGTGAGGAGTCGAGCCGAGATGTTTCAGGAAGCTTGGATCGGAGATATAGATTTTAAAGCTAAGATATCAGGTACTACTAATCGTTTGCGTTCATTGTGTAACTTGACTTTTGGAAATTTTAGCAAAGAAATGAAAGAGTACAGAATTCATATGGATCGATTGATTAGGGAGGAACCAACAAAAGTATAATTTTTAGATTAAAGCTTTGGACGCAGGGAGGAATGAACTTGAAAGTCGTGAGGAAGAGTATTGGCATCAACGCATTAGGTAAACGTGGCTAAGAAGAGGAGACAAAAATTTAGCCTTTTTCCATGCTAAGACCATATAGAGACGTGAGCGTAATTCCATAGAATTTATTCTTGATGGAGCAAGGAGATTATACGAAGAAGAAGCGCAAATCTCTTAAGTCTTTGCAAGTTTCTTTAAAGAGCTTTTTACTAAAGGGCAGCATGAGGAGCCAAACCAAGTTGTAGAGAAGCTACAGCCGATAGATTGTGTTTGAGGAAATGGCAAGGAAACTTAATACTCCGTTGACCGGTGATGAGGTGTGGTGTGCCTTTAAACAGGTGCAACCTACAAAATCCCCAGGGTCTAATGGTATGTGTTCTCTATTTTACTAGAAATTTGGCCAACTATTGGAAATGATGTGGTTAATTTTGTGCTAAATATTCTGAATAATAATCCGAAAATTGGTTCAATTAATCATACTTTATTTTTTCGCTTTAATTCCTAAGAAAAAAGTATTTGATACTCCTACGGATATTAAGCCTATCAGTCTGTGTAATGTGATCTATAAAATAGTGGTTAAAGTTCTTGCAAACTGCTTAAAATTAGTCCTTCCTGTGGTTATTCATGAGTCGCAAAGCGATTTTGTCCCAAGAAGATTAATTACGGATAATGCATGTATTGTTTGGTTGCTTATGAATGTTTTCATTACTTGCAAAAAAAGAAAAGGAAAGAATGGTCTTGTGGGTCTTAAATTAGATATGAACAAAGCATGCGATTGTGCGGAGTGGTGTTATTTGGAGCAAGTTATGGGGAAATTGGGGTTTCCATGTGATTTTATTCAAAATATAATGAGATGTGTTTCCTCAGCTTCCTTTTTGGTACTTGTTAATGGTCAACCTTCTCGTCGATTTCATTCTAGTAGGGGACTACGTCAAGATGATCCTTTATCTCCCTTATTATTTATCTTGTGTGCGGAAGGACCGTTTTCTTTGTGTACGGGATGCTAAAAGGAGAAAAGAAATTCATGGTTTTAAAATAGGGAAGAAGGTAGAGCCAATTTCGCATTTATTCTTTGCGGATGATAGTTTACTTTTTGTTCAAGCAACAGAAAAGGAAATTGATAAGGTGATGGAAATTCTAAACTTATGAAATCTCTTTTGGAAAAAAGTTGAATATGGAGAAATTTTAAGTCTCTTTTAGCCGAAACTTGAGCACTGAAAAGAAAATTTTGCTACAATTGAAATTATCCTTTAAGGCTATAGTAGAACATGAAAGATATTTAGGGTTTCCAACTTACATTGGTGCTTAAAAAAAAGGTTTTCGAAGTTATTCAAGATAGGATTTGGAAGAAATTAAAAGGTTAAGAAGGAAAATTTTTATCACAAGCTGGGTGAAAAATTCAAATCGAATCTGTTGGTCAAGCAATTCCCACTTATGCTATGCAATGTTTTAAAATCTCACAGAGTCTTTAGCAAGAAATTGAGAAAATGTGTAGGTTATTCTTTTGGGTACAACAGAAAGAGGAGAGGAATTGAAATGTGCTTGGGTATCATTGGATAAACTATACAAGTCAAAGGAGGATGGAGGGTTAGGTTTACGTAATATGGTGGCTGGTGGGGGGTTTTGAGGCCCTATCAAAATATCCCAAATTGTAGTATAGTGGGGGATCGAGCACGAGGAACAACGTAGATTATTTCAATAGTTAATTGAGGGTCGGATTATTTTTTTGGTGATTTTGACTATCAACTAAAACGCAAACAAAATTGACAAATATGATAAATTCAAATGCTTAAAAGGTCTAGGGTAATATGATCCGGAACCTTGGATCGAATGGGGGAAGCGACTTGCCAAGTCTAACGAAAACCGAGGAGAAGGATTCTCTCTAAATTATSCTCGYCGTCTCRCTAGMGCCCCAATCAAGAGCTTGARTTTGAAACCAAGCTTGAGGTGTATCCCTTAAGGCCTCACAACCCCAAACTCCAATCAAACCACCAACCAAAACAAGAGTCAACAACAATCCTATACTAGTGATTCCTTTCTCAAGGCAATCCCAAATCCAAAATCAATAGGTGTGAGATGGAATCCCCTAACACTCATAGACAAAGCATAGTGGAATAACAAATACAAAGAATCAACCCTTGGCCAAAAGTCAATCCAAAGCCTCGCAATACTCTTAATTTTTCTCCTCTTATTTCATTAAGTGAGCAAGTAAAAAAAACCCAAATCAAGTTTTGGGTTCCATCACATAAAACCCTAGAAATATAATCTACTAACTAATTATGATTGGAAAAGTAATAAAACAAGAAATAGAGAACAACTTAACACTAAACATGCTTGGGAAGTTGATTTAAGCTAAGATTAACAAAAAATAAGCAAACTCAAAACTACYACCAATTCTAAGCAAAAGCAAGTAACAAAACAAGATTACAACAAAAGAAAACAAAAGAGAAGGTTGAGATTGATTACCAAAATGAAGAACTTGATTGATTAAAATGTTTGATTGAATGAAAATTGCAATTACAAGCTAATCTCTCTCTCTCTCTCTCTCTCTCTCTCTCTCTAAACCATAAGTTAATTCTAATCTAAACCTAAAACTAAGGAAATGAAAATGTGTGTGAAAATGCTCTCAAAATGGGTATTTATATCCCCTCTAAAAAAGGGCCCAAAATAAGGAATTAAAACTAGCACAGCTTTGTGGTCGCTTAATTAGAAACTGAGCGGTTGGCCAGATCTTTGAGCAGTCGCTCAAAACTTTCTGGCCTGTGCACAAATTCGATTTTAAAACACTCATAACTTTTGATATAGAACTCTGATTGCAGTTTGAGATATACTGTTGGAAAGCTCTAGATCTTTAGTTTCCAATGCAATCAACCTTGCATCCAAATAAGTCATAGATCGAAAGTTACATCTAAAATAGTGAAAGTGGGTCAAACTTGATCTTGGAACTTGCTTTCATTTTGTCTTCCAACCTTCCTAGAGCTTCTTCCAAGCTACAAGGACACCTTCAATTCCATTCCTCTAAATGCTCCTCATATGATATCAAATGCCTACAAAACACTTAACCAAATGTCAAAGTAAGTGGAAAGGCATCAAAAAGCATCAAAATCGCATCAAACAACTTAATAAAGCTCAAACACCTAAAGATGATGCAAAGGAGCACAAAATGGGACAAATATGCACAGTTAAGCTCAAAAGAGGTTAGAATTGAGGGTTAAATGAGCTCAATAAGTGGCCTAAAAAACCACTTATCGATGGCCTTTAACATACAAAGCTCTTCATGCCAAACTAGCATGAAGGATTTTGACTAATACGACTTCCTTAATGGCACAAGTTTTAAGGAATAAATACTTTCCTTCATCGAATTTCATGGATGTTCCAATGGCAAGGAATGCTAGCCACACTTAGAAGTTGATATTATCAACTCGAGATTTGTTAAAGAAGGGTACACATAAATTAGTTGGCGGAGGACACACTATCAATATTTGGTCAGACCCTTGGGTGCCTATCTTACCTGGATTTTTTGAGTGCATGGAATCATTGCGAAAGAGGAAAGGGAGGTTGTTTGTGTCAGTGAATTATTGGATAATAATATGTGGAACGTTTCAAAGCTAGAGAGGATATTGTCGAGCGATGAAGTGGCAGCCATCGTGAGTATACCGGTACCTTGGCATGGTAAGGAGGATGAGTGGCGTTGGCATTACTCGAAAAATGGTGTTTTCAGTGTGAAAAGTGCTTACTATGAGGAATTAAAAGGCATGGCAGGTGCATCTACATCGAGTCATGAGGCTATCACAAAGGGTATATATTTGGAAGGAGTTATGGGGTGTGAATACTCCACCTAAAATAAAAAAAAATCGGTTGGAAGATGCTTCATATATAGCGCAATTCCAATAAGGGTAGAATTAGCTCGGAGGGGTATGTGTTTGGATGTTGTGTGTCCAATGTGTGGAGAGATGGAGGAAACCATAGTACATATGCTATTTGTTTGCCGAGAGGCAAGCCTAATATGGTGTTTATCTCCTTTACAAATCGAAGTTTCAGAGGATTGGATATGACACTCTCTTTTAGCCGAGAGGCGAGCCTAATATGAGTTTAGCTCCATTGAGGATTGGATATGACACCCTCTTTCCTTGTAGGTAGATATAGATGGTGGTGGAGTTTATTTTGGTCTATTGCGTGGGGGGTTTGGTTGAGAAGGAATGCGTGGTGTTTTGAGCAACAGATTATACCATACAGTGTGACTTTGGAAAAAGCGCTGGACTTAGTAGGGGAGTACGAAAAGGCTCGTGGGAATATTAAGGGATGGAATGGAATAGAGATATGTACAGGAACATGACAGCCTCCTTTGCTCGTCATTTATAAAATTAATACCGATGCGGTCTTTATAGGGGGTGTTAGTGTGTATTGGAGCTGTTGTTCGAGATAACATCGTGGATCTAATGCTTTCAATGGTTTGGAGGCAGCAGCTAGCTTGTGCAGTGGATGTGGAGGACGCCTATGAGGCTCGGCATGCGTTGAAGGTTGTTTGGGAAGTTGGGTTAAGAAGGGTGGTGCTCGAGACGGATTCAATGGTCTCGACTAATTATTTTGGTTATCTAAGGGCTAAGTTGATAATAATTATTTTGGTTATATTGTCAAAGATATATTAGAATTAGTCAAGTCTTGTAGGGGTGAAAAGACATGGCAACAAAGTTCCTCATGAATTTGGATTGAGGATGTTCCACCTCAATCTCAACACTTCAGATGTTTTACTTTAATTTTATTAATGTTGTGGTTTTTTATCGTAAAAAAAGGGTCGGAATAAGAAATCATCTCAAGATCTCTGGAATAGAGTATTATACTATGGTGCCCTAACCGATTGAATTATATCTCACTCTCATTTGTGATAATGTAAACATAGTCATATGTGAAATCTACTCGGACGAGGTTGACAATGGTGACGATGGTGGTGGTAATGGTTGCGATGGTGGTGGTGAAGAAGTTGGTGAAAGTGGTGATGAAGAAATTAGTGAATGTGGTGGTGAACGGCGTATAAGCGAAGGTTAGACTTGATAATTATAATCAGTTAATGTAATCACAAGTTCCTTTCCAGTAGCGCAGAAGATTGTTAGTATGAATCCCCACATTTTGAAAAATGGATTGATAAATGATTTTGATTAGTTTATTATTTTTTAATATAAATTAATTAATGATTGTGTTATTTTCTTTTGCTGCTATATTTTTTATAAATACATATCTTATATGAATTAGAAATTTTGGTAATAAGTTAGACTTATTTTCAGTTAAGGAAAAGGTAAATTTATGATGAGTATCCATAAAAGGTTAACTTATTCCCCACAAATTTTTCTTTAAAAAAATGTTGTTAGAAAAAAAAGGGAAATTACTAGTGGTAGGTACGTGTTTTTACGGTTTCTCAGTGGTAGGTATCAATTTTTTTTAATCCCACAAATAAGTATACCTTTTCTTTGGTTTTGCATCCGTGATCATAAACATGCTTTTTTCGTTAATTAGCTAGGTTTGTCCGTTAAGTATGTTTTAATTAATCTAACCCTAATTTAAGTATGGTTAAGCTGATTTAAAAGACAATCTTTACTTATTTTTTTGGAAACATTTTTTTCAGATAATTCTTATACAAATGAGCAATTCTGAGCAATTCATTGCTGTAGACCGTGGGCCGACCCCGCAGGGGGGCTTG
>SNQN01000496.1:8511-96111 GCA_008642245.1 Bassia scoparia
TCATAACCAATGGCTTGCATCTCGTGAGTACTCATGATCAACTTCTCTAGGTGTTACCCGTTGAAGAAGCTTAGGCTCTGATACCAATTGAAGGTTTCCCAAGAGTACTCAAGAGGGGGGGTGAATTGATCGAGTACCCAATAAAATTTTCGATTTGCTACTGTTCTAGTCAGGTAGACCAGTTGTACTGGTCTTCGCAGCGGAATTATTAGTTAAACAGTTAGTAGAATAGTTATCGAACAATAATAAAGGACACAAGATATTAACGAGGTTCACCCAACTTTGGGCTACGTGCTCCTAACCTAGTTACTTTTATTAATTCCACTCCGAATGAATAATAGCAACTCTCACTCTCTCAATGTATGATCTCTCACACAACGAAACCCCACACTCAACCCAAGTGTGCTATTTCACACTTGAACTCATAAGCACTCGCAATTGAACTCTCAAATGCTACCCGATCACCAACCCCTTGTTGATGATCCAATACAAGTATCTTTCTCTCAAATAACTCTCACAAAGAGCGTACAAGAGTAAATTAAAGCTCAATATATGCACTCGTATGATCTATGCTTGCTTGATGTAAACTAAGGACTTTTCTTCTCTCAAAATATAACTCTTTTAAGCTCGAAGAGAATCTCACTTGTAAGAGTGCATACGCATGAATATTTATAGGCAAGAGCCATGCAATTGATCATAAGTGAACCCTACAATATGTGAGATATTTGTTTCCAAAGATCCACACATATTTTAGGAAAGTTTACAAGATATTATTTTATACAAGATAAAATAATATCTAGTTAACTTAACTTCGACAAAATCAATTACACAATATTCCTAAGTAAATACTCTTACTAGATCACCTTGAAGTTTCCAAAATTCTTTTTAGGAAAATCTTGAAAAACGTTTACTTGTTCGACAAGGTGATCAGAGTTGTAAGAACAGTAGAACTGTTCTTCCAACTGGTAGTGTTGAAGCCAACTAACCAACTGGTCTAGTTGTCTTCAACTCTACAAGAGAAGTCACATAATCTGTCCATCAATAATACAYGCAATCAACCACACTTAWGCATTTATACAATATAAAGACCTAGTCTAAACCTAGAACTAATCTTCATATTCTTCAACATCTTCAAAGCTTGCCCTTGATCTTCTTTTCAACTTGGAATGTTTACGAGATCAACTCGAAGGACCTTCTTGCTTAGAGAGTTGGAAAACCTGTATGCTAAAACACATAGAACAATGTAAACATATAACTTGTTAGCATACATGTCACTTTCTTTCAAGTGACCAAGAACAGTTTTCTCAGATGTTCAGACCAGCTGTATTCATCCGATCAATGAACCTGTTCTTGCAACTGTTTGTCATCACTCAAAACACTAGGGAACTCAACAGTTAGGCTACTACACCTAATAGGAGAATTCAACCTGGTATTTCACGAGTCCACAATAGTGGGATCAAGAAGACTATCATTAACTACATCCATTTTTACAATAACAACAGCAACTCTGAAAATAGAATCAAATGATTCCTACATTAAATTCTATTATATGAAAAATACAATATAATTATTGTCACACGAGATGCACACATCAATTTATTTGAGTATCAAATTTTCCGTATACAAACTAACATAAATTGAATGGAAAATTGATATTATTAACAAAGAGTGTTAATTTAACCTTAATTAAAAACTACACCATACAAATTATCCAAACAATATATAAATTATACCCTCTTAACATAAAGGCTAACATTATTATGACATAGGTATCGCAACGTCAGAAACAATCACACTAACACAAACAAGTACACCAACAACACAATTAATTAAGCAAATTAAAATATTGAGCTCAAAATTAAGGAGACACATTTCAACTAATTCAGATAATAAAAACAATAAAAATAACACCATAGCATCGGGAATAATCAGATATTACAATTTCAGCAACAACTTGGACAATTACTAATTTTTTCAACAATCATCAAAATCAACTACTTCAACAACAAACATAGTGTGAAAAAGGGGTTAAATTGGAGTCATTAGTTACCTCGCAATTATAGTAGATCGAACCACCGTACATCCAATAGCTACGGCGACTACTACCAAATCACTTCAACATTCACCGGGATTTATTGGTGAAAATAGGGAGCCCTTCAGAAACAAAATTGTTGCCCAACAACGAAAGCTCGCAACTGCAGAACGCAAAGAGAAGAGGGAGAAATACAACAAGCAAGGAAAAAGCATGCAAAACCAAGAGAAAAATGTCTAGACAAGGTTGGTAAGAAAGGGGGTTTAAGTCGACAAGCTCAAGGAGTGTAGTAACCACGGTTTATCAGTTGGGTACCGTTATAAGACATAACGGTGGTTTTTGGGGTGAGAAAATCGGCACATGATTGTTAGTAAAAACTTGCTCATATTTACTACAATTGCCACTCGAGATACTTCCTATGTAGCTGGACATATCTCATATGCATGCTTCTAAAGAAAAGGGATGGGACGTATGCAATTTTGAATTTGCTGTAAGCTTCTCCACCTCAACCCAAAATTGGACAACACATCACTTAGGTAGTGAGTTCTATTGTCTTTAAACAAACTATAGCAAAAGTTAAAAATTTTGTAAGATAGTAGCTAAGTACAAGGATATTCATTAGAAAATACAACAACTCAACAACCTTCTGCCTCTACTACTTCTAAGGAGAAAAAAATGGCGGGAAATTGGTGTATGAGTAAAAGTATTATATAACCACAAAGCTTCCATTTCCCCTTCCACACTCTCATTTGTTACAAACCCTACAAACCAAACATAGCACAATGTCTCCTTCCAACAACAAAAAAAGATTGCTAAAAGGCCAATTCTGTGCTGTGAATCAAAGTCAATCCCACCCTCTGCTCATTGACATAGCCCACCAAACAACCACATTCAAACTCCAAAAATGAACAACACCACCAACAACTATGACATGGGATAATCCTCTAAGATAAGGAAAGAGATCGACTTTTTTTTGGTAAATAGAGGAATTTTATTGCTCTCTGAAACAAGTTACAACCAAAACAGCCAAGCAAAGGCAACCCTACAAGGTAGGCATTCCCCAGCAAAAACAACCAACAGTAGAACATACTGCCTAAAGCAGATTACAAAGTATCAAACCAAGAACTATACTTCTGCATTTGTTTACAATTTCTCAACAAAAAACATCTTTGCCTAGTAAAATATTGAACCTGCTAGACCACATGAGCAACTGTGGGAACCTGCTGCATCCAGAGAGACTTGTTCCTAGCTTGCCATATAAGATAGACAGCAGCAGCAGAAGCAACAATGCTGAAAATGAGCCTTTGTAGATGGTGAAAATGAGCCTTTTTTGGTGGCTCAATTTGAGCATGCAGCAGAGCCTCAACCAAGTGACACTTCCACCTACGACAGGGTTGCTGCTAGGCTGGAAGAGACACTTTTGGAGGTGAGGAATTTGTTTGCTGCTCATGAAAAGCTGGTGGGTGCTGAGGAAGATCAGTCGTATCCTGCTCTCCAGATGGACGCACCCAAAAAAAGGGCTTATGAGGCTAGACCACAACCACCGGCAAAGAAGAGGTCTACAATCATGGGAACTGCTGCAAACCCGGTCAACCCAGCAGGGATCATTATCATAACCGTGAAAAGTGAATATGACGGAGATGAGGAGTGGAGTTTCCAATGACTCCAACGACCACATCTGCTAGGGTGTACAGGGAGTATGGATACCTCATCAATGCTAAGATTGATGACTTCGTCATCAAGAAGGGGATCAGGGTTATTGATGAGTACAAGACTCCTGAACAAGCAATGGTGAAGCATGGACACATCCTCATAGCAGATGGAATGGTAAGCTTTTACTTGCTATTAACAATTAGTTGAATTTTCAAAATAAAAAAGTCAATTTAGAATTGGTAGAAAGTGTGATGAAATATCAATAAGAGTATTGTGTGTTATGGGGTTTAGATGGTAAATATTATGATAATAAGCTTAATAAGGTTCGTTAAATAATAATCTGATTTTGGTTAATATACAATAAGTCAACAAATACTTCGGTTTATTACACCATAAGTTGTTTCATGATCCCACATCGAAAATTTGCAAATGCATTAAGTAGTTTATATATGTTATTATTGTAAGAATGGGTACGCCCATTGGATGTCCCTAACTTGCTTATGCCCATGATTGCCTCATTGATACTCTGCTGCCCATTAACCCGAGATTGGGCCCTGATGCTCTGCTGCCCATTAAACCGAAATTGGGCCCTTGGCCCAATTTTTTCATGATTTAATATATGAGCTACAGTAACCTTAAGGTAAACCACTCTTCATCTTAACATCAAAACAAAAAAAATCCTTTTTTAACATCATTAGTTGCGTCATGATCCCACATCGAAAATTTGTAAAGACAATAAGTAGTTTATATATGTTAGTTGTTACGTCCGTTGGATGTCCCTAACTTGCTTTTGCCCATGCATGCTTCACTGATATTATGCTGCCCATTAACCGAGATTGGGCCCTGTTACTGTGCTGCCCATTAAACCGAAATTGGGCCCTTAGCCCAATTTTTTCGTGATTTTATATGTTAGCTATAGAAAAGTTAAAGTTATCCACTCTTCTCTTCAGTTTCACGTCAAAACCAAAAAAACATTCCTTTTTTTAAATCATAAGTTGTTTCATGATCCTACATCGAAAATTTACAAAGACATTAAGTAGCTTATATATGTTATTATTTTAATAGTGGGTACATCCGTTGGATGTCCCTAACTTGCTTCTACCTATGCATGCTTCGATGATACTCTGCTGCACATTAAACCGAGATTGGGCCCTGTTACTCTACTGTCCAATAAACCGAAATTGGGCCCTCAGCCCAATTTTTTGGTGATTTTTTATATGACGTACAGTGAACATTAACTTAATATCAAAATTAATCTAAATATAATTGATTCTCTTATAAAAAAAATTAAAAAAAAAAAGATTGTCTAATTTTCTTAAAAATAAAAATCACTTGTATACTGTTGTGTACTTTTGTATAAATGTTTTATTTCTTTGATAGCTATTTCTTTTTAATTGAATTCGTTGATTTTTATTTATATTTGTCGTAAAGAAATTGCACAAATGGAATGGATAAGAGAGGGTGGAGTTCCCTAACGAACCATTCACGCAAAAATTGATTATTGTCCACCCTTTTCTTAAATCCTACTTTCCGGAGTTATTAATAATTAAGAAAAGGTAAACATTTTGTTTTTATATTAAAAATTAACTAAATTATTTTGATATTTGTCTTGACAATCTTTTCAACACCAATTACTCAATAAATCAGGTTAGTTGTCAGTTATTCGATAGCAGTTTTTACATGTTATAGGGCTTGGCAAAGGATTAACTAACACTGCTTTAATTTGCCAATGTTCAGGACCCTACCCTGAACACCAGCACTCATAAGAGGACCATCACCTTCCACCAGACCAAGGATGGACTAGGGAAGCAGATGACCAGGACCCTTCCAGTCTCGACAAGGATTGTCGACCTCTACCGCACATAGGGAGATTTCATTGGCTACAACACCATCACTTTCGACCTTGTTCACAATGAGTACAGGCTACCAAGGTTCGAAAATCTAAACACTCATGGAATGAGGAATGGCTGCAATGTCTACTGTGTTCGTCTCCACCCGGGTGTGGGTTCCATTAGGACCCCAGCTGAGCTGCGTTCGACTTAAGCAAGGCTGATCAAGTGAGGTGCATGTAGTAGTACATAGTAAATAATTGATCGTTGGAAGGAGGCACCTACTTTAGAAAGTTTCACTGAAGTTCCAAACTCAAGATACAATGATAAAAAATTGAAAAGACCCATTTTTTGGAGTTCTTGTATAGGCAGAAATGGAGCTCCTTAATGTGAAACATGCATCTCACCTTTTAGGGACTTAGAAAACAATGCCTTTTGTTATGTACATTGAGTTTCAGCTTAGATTATTTTTGGGTCATCGAAAGGGATCGGCCTCCGATGAACTGGTTGTAATCTAACGAACCATGTCTTTGTAACAATTTGGTTTAACTAATCTACTGCTGATTTCCTATTTGCACCGGAAATATTACGTCAGATTTGACTTTACAACTATGACATCTAAAATAATGTAGGTGAAAATAGTTGACTTACTGGTCAAATATATTAATGCTACAATATCATCGACAAGAAAATATGCACAAAATTAATTCATCAAACAATTTTTTATATTCTACAAAGAAGTGTTCAACTTATGGAAAAAACTAAATGTCAAATATGCAATTATTTTCAGAGATTAAACAATTCCAGTATTATACACTAACAATAAAGAGAAATTTAAAGGCCTCAATTACAAGCCACTCACTAACATAGCAGAAGAACTACATTATTACTCAATTTATTCTACTATTTAATGCTAAAACAATATTCCTCCCTGAAGGAAACATGAATACATTTTTAAAGGTTTGTCCATCAGCTAGAACATAATGTTACATCTCATCTCCAACGTCATCCGACAAGAAATCAACATCCCTCGCATCCCGTGGATGAGTCTCCCTGTAAGAAACATCAATCACCTAACACGAAAAAAAGATGTCGGAAGTTTAATCAAACCATTCAACAAAAAATTAAACATCACAAATAAATTTTACAAAGAACGAACTATACCCTAGCAAGACCGAAATCACCTTCACTACTAATCCTATCACATTTGCATGCATGCCTTCTTTATCTCAATGTCGGTCCAAACCTTTATCCTAGGACGATTGCCCCAAACCAAGGCATTCCTATCGAGCCGATCCATATAATAAATCTGCGACAAACCTAATTAGCAAACCACAAACAGATCAACAAAACACAAAAAAGTGGGATTGAAAGGGGACAAACCGCAAGAAACAACGTGCAACCCCCACTCCCTCCGGCATAACCATCGGCATCGAACCTTTTTGCAAATCTCCTTGCACTCTCCATCAACTTCTTGAGCACCAGAGAGCACCAATTATACATACGCGAGTAGGGTGCGCATTCCAAATAGGGTATAAGGTCCTTACAAAATCCAGTAGATTGAGTGCGACATAGAATGAGATAAAGGAAGGCTGTTAAAAAAAAGCATCTTGAATTTGTCACCCTCACTTTCATCAAGATCCGACATAAACCTCAACACAATTGCATTTGACATTGCAAATCCTTTCCTTCTAACGGCCTTGGACGAATTCCCCTCATAACTAGTCCACACATTTCCGTACCGATGTTGCAACTCATTAACCTTATCAAATGCTCCCTGAGAAGTGTAAACCATTTGAACTTCCAATTCTCCCCTAAGCAAACCCAAAATCCACCTAACATGAACCGGGGACAATCTATATTGCTTACCACCAACATCAAGCATTTCATTGATCGGATCTACCCTAGTTATTAGCCAATCACACAAATCTCGCAGGAGGTGCCTACCAACTAAATACAACAAGTTCCCAAAACCCATCTCGTGAACCCATGCCTTCCTCCTATCATCAAATGAGGAAACAATTTTACCAAAAGTTTCATCACGACAAATCACATTGGCCCTCTGCAACATGGAAAACATACACTAGCCATGACAATCACAAACAAATCTCCATCACAAAATACACAAACATTACAATCCAAAGGTGCATAGTGTCAAACGAATTTTCCAACAACTCAAACCAAATAGAGTGACTCGAGGTTTTGCATGAGACCTAACATGTAGCACCGTACCAAACGCTTTAACTGCCAACCCCCGACTCCTTAACAAATCCTACATCATACCAAGAACAAATTAGATGATCTTATTGAATTAGCTCACATTAAAGAGTAAATTGCAAACGAAAACAAAAGAAGACCTGTTTCTCATTGGCATCCTGGCAACCGGGAGCATTACCCTTACGTTTCCTCTGTTACACAATCACATTATCAAAGCATAAATCAACCACTCTAAAAGCAACAATAGGATGCTTATGAAAACAGAATACCAAAGGAAACCAAGGATTCAACCTTGGGGACAGAATGTCCTGCAGAATTGTTGTCCAGTTCAAGTGGATGACAAATACCAACACGCTGAAGATTCAAACTACTAACACGGGGATTCAACTCGTTTGGCAGCTCATCACTAGACCCGGCTACATCAAGTGCCATCAAACACAATAAGAAGAAAAGTACCTAAAACATTTAAAAAACCATGATGAAAAAAAGGGAAGGAATTCAAAAAATTTCAAAATCAGATGAACTTTGAATATCTTAATTAAACCTACAACAATCGTTTTAAGGGTAGCAAAACATTTAAAAATTGTAATTGAGGATTTTCATTATATAATAAAAATAAAAAGGAAAAATCAAATTTATATCTACTCTAACCGATTACAGTCTAACACATTCTCAAATCGCACAAATACCTACAAATTCAATTTCTTGAGCTGCAAATTTCTTAAAGATACCATACAAAACCGATAATCATTTCCAATTAAGCAAATCCAACAACAATTACAATGAATTAGGATTTTGAAGACACCAATAACAAAAAATCAACTACAACAACAACGGGAAATTAAACAAGTACCACCATTAAATAACTAACCTTATTGAATATAGGAATCATTGAAGGCCCATTAATTCGCAGAATTCGAAGGCAACGAGGGCTTGTTCAAATCACTAGTCTTTGTTACAAGGCAATAAAGCAGAAGCCTTAAGTTAGCAAAACCATAACCGAATCTGGTTAATAGTGAACAGAATAACCATGGTTCAGCTGCTTATCGCTGTTCAGCCAACATCTACAAATATGAGAGATGGGAGGATTGAGAGGACTGCAACTAAAAATACAAATGACTACTAGATTTAGGGATGAAGTATGAACAATGACCATGATTGGGGAATTGGAATCAGATTGGTTGGGAAAACAAAAATAACGGGAAATAAATGGCAAAACGGCGTTTTACACTGATTGCCGTCACCCACAAAAACGAGTTAAGTTACATATAATTGCCCCTCGACATACTACCTTAGTATCTCAAGCGGAGATAAAGAAAAATGCCCGTCTTTATTCATGAAACAATTGAGTTGGAGGTTGATGATATCAAAATAGTAGTGGCCAATTAATTACAAAGGACTCGATCGATCTCAACAACTAATTAACATACTTAATTCAGATAATCCCTTCTCCCATCATCCTTTGCTGTACTTGTGACAAAGTAAAGAAAATAGCAACAATTAAAGACGGAATCTCAAGTTGATTATTTGACAGGAATTGATTGAAATGCAATTATTCATAATAAATTAACAGATACATCTTGAAAGAGGCTGTAGAGATACATTTCAACAGTGTCAATGAGCATTTATCTTACAACAATAATATCATGTCTAGATAATCAGATGGAAAAACAACTTAGATGTTGAAATCACATTCGATGATCTCATTTCCTGTGAATAAAAGCAACGGAGAAACATAACATAACTTTAGCATCGCGCTATGCTTTGGACATACTATAGCCATGATGTAGAGAAGGATTGGGATGGTACCAAGTAGCACAACCTCTCCAACTCGGGGTATACATTCCAATAGTAGATTATATGAATTGTTGCTTTCTGGTGCTTTCTGAGTAACAGCAAAGTAGCCCATGAAGGAAGCCAGTATCATGGTTACCAACCCAAGAGACATGATATATCCACCAATATATGCACAGAAATTACCAATTCTTGGAACAATTGTTCCTGCCATGAGATTCAGAGCTGCTATTAATGAATAAAGGAATGCATGAAGATTTAAACTCTTAAACCACTTAAATGCCAAATTTGTAGACAAGGCTGGCTTCCCGCTATCATCTTGTTTGTAGCCACCGGGAGGATTGAATAATGCAGAAAAGGTCACCGTCATCACAAGCGTTGCAACCAGCAAGAATGTGTCCGCTCTCTTCCTAGTGTTCACTGGTGATTCGCCGTCGTCCACCCTTGTTGCTTCCTTCACATTATCTTTCCTCTTTTCATCAACCCCTTCGCCACCTTTTCTTTCATTCAATATCGACCTTTCAGCACCGATGTTTTTCAACATCAAGTCTATAAGATGAACCTGCACTGCGATGACCCGTTGATATATAGGAGTAGTTATTAACTCAACATGGGTCAGGTCTATGGTATTATTAGTGTGAAAAAGTTTAAAACTTTCATTTTGATCAATAAAGATTTTCAATTTGTTCAATAAAGAAGAGAGGCAATATCCACCATATAAAAAATTCTTTTATTAAAAACAACCAAATTTTTATATTAATTGAATGGTTTTTTTCCTATAATTTTTGGGCAATAATTATAAGTGCACCATTTTTTTTTTGGCACTTATACTCACTTCGTTCCAAAATGTTCTACCCATCCATTTAGGGGTGAAAGTTCGGTTTTCGGTTTAGATTATGACCAACTCCAAATTCGAACCATTTTATTTCAGTTTTTAAAATTTCACTCCAAATCCAAACCAAATTGTATTCCACTCCAAACCAAACCAAACCGAATAAATTCGGTTTTTAGTTCGTCGATCCAAACCAAACCGAATTTTTAATACGGTTTGGTTTGGTTTGGAGTGTTTTAATTCGATTTAGCTACAATAACAAATTACGTTTAAATAATGCCTAAAATTCCTAATAAATTGACAAATTCAAATTAAGTTCAATCAAAGTTTCAAGTAGAATAACAACTTAACAACTAACACCTATATTGTACAACCCTCCCCCATAGTCCTACATACAACCCTCCCTCACGTGATAACGTAGTGGGCAACAAATAATAAGGAATTTGTTTTTTTTATAAATAAAGATAATATAATTAAAAAAACCAAAATATTGTGTGAAAGATTAGTGGGGTTGTATATTGCAAGGTAGGGTGGGATTGTATATAATAATTTACCCTTAACAACAAAGTTAAGCTTCAGGGAGTTTATTAGGCAAATGGGCCATTGGGCCAAAATTAAAATAAGCCATTTTAATAATATGGTGTGCGGTTTGGAGTTCGGTTTTCCTCTCTCACACCGACTCCAAACCGAAAACCAAATTTTCAGAAAATTTGACTCCAAACCCCACCAAATTTAAAAAAGTATTGAACCATATTTTTAATACGGTTTGGTTTGGTTTGGCATTCGGTTTTAAACCGATTTAATTTCACCCCTACATATCAATGCATGTTTTATTTTTATTATATTTTTGATTATACATTAACAAAATTATAAAAATTAGATATTCTTGTAGTACTCATAAAAAATAGGAAAATTTGCTATTAACTATCCACTTTTTATACTTTTTTAGAAACAACTACCCGGATTTTGTTTTATTAAAAACAACTGCCCACTTTTTATGTTTTGTTTGCAAATCACTACCCACTTTTAGATTTTGGCCACTCACCACCATAGCAACCACCACAACGCGGCGGCCCATCTACAAAACCACCCAACAACCACGCAAACCACCCCAATTTGTTGTTGCCCACCTCTGAAACCACCCAACAACCACCAACACAACCCAACCATCACGAAATCACTCATCCCACTACCCCAATCTACGTCGCACTGGTGGTGTAGCATTTTCCTCAGTTATGCGTCCATTTTTTGGACATGGTTCCCTCATAAAAGTTGTAGATCTCGAAAACATACATGAAATAGGCTCAAGAATCGCTTGATTTGGAGTTGTATTATTGTAGTTATGCCCACTGAAAGTTTGTAAATTAAAAATCCCAAATTGGGTAGTTTTCGATTGGGTTAGTGCTCAAATGGAGGTGGTGTTTGTATATAGTGCTGCTCACGTGGGTTTTGGAGGTCGAATTTGGAGGTTGTTTGTGGTAGTGGTCGAATTTGGGGGTGGTGGTCAAATTTGGGGGTTTTAGTGGTCAAATTTGGGTGGGGAATGTGGTGGTGATCGAATTTGGGTGGTTTCTGGTGGTGGTCGAATTTCTGGGTGGCCGTCGTGTTGTGGTGGTTGGTGCGGTGGTTTGTGGTCAGAATCCAAGAGTGGGTAGTGATTTGCAAACAAAACATAAAAAGTGGGTAGTTGTTTTTAATAAAACAAAATCCGGGTAGTTGCTTCTAAAAAAGTGTAAAAAGTGGGTACTTAATAGCAAATTTTCCAAAAAAATATATAAAATACTTAGGGTTTTTTGAGAGAAGAAACCTTTTATAACCAAAATTTTACGAAAGAAAACCTTTTTTAAAGCGATAATTATAATTGCAAAATAAAACCAAAATGAAAATTTTCATTGCGAAAGAAAATCTTATGACGTTATACTACCTTTGACCCTTACTAAAGTGGGTTGACTTACCACTTGACATCCAAAACCGTTATTTGCACTCCTCACTTCAACATCCCCCTCTGATTTCTTCACAATTTCATTGTCCACCCTCTTCCCACCAACCACATACAACCACCAGCACCGCCAATCACCAGCAGCCCACTTCACACCACCACCACGCAACCCAACTTCGCGAGCCACCACCACGTACCACCCAACCCAACTTCGCGAGCTACCACCACGTACCACCCAACCAAAATTCGCAAGCCGCCACCACCACCTAATCCAATTTCACGAGCCACAACCAACTTCCCCCAAATTCGAGAACTACCACCACCACCCAATTCAACCTAACTTCCCCAAACAATTTCCCCCACTCGAAATTGGAGGTTGTAATCCCTCCCCGACGAAGCAACCCAACAAACATAACAACAATGAAAATGATGACAATGGTGTGAATGTCATGCCATTGTTGAAAGAAGATTGGCATTTGAGTCATTTTTGGTACTCTCCTGCCACTGCTACTATTGTTGCCAACGAACTTTCGTCGCTTATTCTGCTACTTTTTGCTGAATTGGGTTCCTTAATTTGGTTGGTAATTGTGAATGAACAAGTTGGGGGTGGGGGAATTGGGGTTACAAGATGTTGGTTTTATGTTTGATAGAATGTCCTTATGTCTCAGAATGATATGGTGTCCGTTTGGAGAGAGTTTGGTTGATTGATTTTGGTTTTTTTAACACTATTTGGACAAGTTTGGTTGATTGATTTTGCTTTTTTTGCTCTTAGAAATTGAGGGTTTGATATAATCATTAATCAAAGGTGGATGGGTTGATGATGGCGGCGAGCAACAATGAGGTGGCTGGGTTTGTGGTGGCGGCACTGGAGCGTGTGGTGGGTGGTTGGGTTCGTGGGATGGGGCGGTTTGGTGAGCATGAGGTGGGTGTTGCCTCGTGGAGTGGTGGTGTTACAGTGTGTGGTGGTGGTAATGGTGGTGGTGGTAGGAAGAAGGGAGGAGAAAGAAGAAATCAAGAGATGAATTGATGAAGAAGGGAACAAGGGAGTGCAAATAATAGTGTAGAAGAGGTGCTAATTAGTGAGTCAAAGGAGATTAATGATGTTCAAACACCGAATGACATCATCGGGTTTAATTTCGTAAAAAAAGAAAAGTTGCTTTCAGGTTTCATCTCACAAATAACGCTTTAAAAGGTTTTATTTCGTAAAATTTGGGTTATAAAAGGTTTTATCTCCCAAAAAATCCAAATACTTATAAAATCATCACTTTATAATTGTAAGTTATTTTATTGTTGAATTTTTGCGGTAGATATTATCCTAAAATGTATTTGGGGATTCATATTAAAGACTTCGAGATTTTATAATATTTGTGCAATTGCACAGGATACATTGTATTGGATTTGTTTAAAAAAAACCTTAAGCAACCTATATTATTAAAAAAAATAATGGTCTTAAGGAATCTATATTGTCAAATGAGTTGATGTATTTCATAAATTGTATTACTCCGTAGGTTATTATTATAAAGAATAGTAAATAAGAAAATTTTATTAATTTTATATATAATGTCTGTCTCTTATACACATCTAATGTAAAATGTTTATAGGATTTAAATGTTTATACTACACTATAAATATTCGAGTGATATTCATTTATTTTGTATGTTTATTTAAATTTCATTTCGTTTTTGAAAGAATTGGTACTAGATTTAAAAAAAATTATACAAAGTACTGACTACGGAGTATATGTGTTTTTCTATAAAATACTTGGTAAATCATCGTAGTTTTAAATCTTTTTGGAGTAGTTGACAATTTTTATTTTCTAATTTATGTGTATTTTATTTAAAAAAATTGATTGACAATTTCTATATTTAAATATTTTAAATTAAGGTTTTGGAGGGAATCAATGTGGAGGCTTGTTTTTGGAGGGAAGGCTTGTGATGAAAAGTTAAGGTAGTTATTAGTGGTGAACATTCTTTTAATATATTAGATGGACAAAAGTATGATCCTAAAAGGGACTAAGAATAAGAACAACTTTTGTTATTAGAATTATGATACGGAGGGAGTATATAGTTATAAATAGACAGGGACGGGCCCAGGAGTTTCATAATGGAAGGGCATCGGATTCCAATGATCTAACATGTCAATTTTCGGGTCATTCGGTCGTTTATGTACATTAGCTTTCATCTGGGCTCGTTAGCTTGACAAGTCTTAGAACTGAAAATTTTTTATCAAATGATATACATTCTCAAGTCAAACACACACCATAGTTAAAGAAGTTGTGAAGTACGACATTGAAGAGTTAAGTGATTTAAGAAAACTATGCAGAAGATTTAATTACAAACCCTTTCATCTTATTTAACTATTTGTTAGTTGAAGGCATTCTGCCAAACTAATTAGTATTCTAAGTTGTAGAATAATTAACAATATACTTGTTGTAATCTACTTTGTTACTCTTATAATCTACTACTTGATCAATGAATTACATAAAAGAGAAGTTTAGTTCAAGCCCAGTAAACACTTGTGGACTATTCTCTCTGTAACGTAATAAAGTAGAGATGAAAAATGTCAGATTGTTGCAGTTATTCTGTTACGGAGGGAGTACATAATTACCTTTATTTATACTTGAATAAGTTTTCTTCTTTGTCAAAATTTTCAACGTGGCATTGAACTAACAGTTTATTAGCTAGTAATTTTCACCCCTATATATTCGAATTTGTTCCGTCATCTTGATGTGCATAATCATGCTCAATCATAGTATCATGCTTCAAGTATTGTAGGATTGTAATCATGATGTTGTTCTTGCTTTGTTTGTGGTTTTACTATGTTAATCTTTCTCCCTTTCCTCTTTGCCATGTGCAGATGAAGAAGGGAATTCTCATAAAACAGCCGCTCAATCCTACATTGAAAGAAAGCTAACAAAATAACTGCTTTTTATATCTATGAGACTATGACAATTGAGCACTAGTTGAAGTAGTTAGTGGGCTTCTCCAAGCGAGTCTTGCACTTGTAATGGCATCTCCAATGGTAATTCCATGATTATTTTGGTCTATAAAGACCCCTAAGCTACAAACTCTACCAACAATAGGCTACACAACTTTAATTTATAYCTTGAAAGACCTCATGTATTATTAAATTTATAATTATAAAACTATTTTATAGAAAGAAAAATTTTCAAGCAACCCTGCTTGTTTGAGCAGAGTCTGCTTACAAGTATGTTGTTCAATTTCTTCTACAATGGTTAAGCTACAACTTGATCATTATATAATTTTGCGCAAGCATACTCTCAAAAAACACCGTTGGAGATGCTCTAAAGGATTGGACATAATTTTTATACTCCCTCCATATCAAAATAATTGCAACATTTGACACTTTTTCTCATACTTTATGTCAAAATTATTGCATTTATTTTGATACGGAAGGAGTAAAAATAATGACAGGGCACGTGACCAACTAAAATAATGGTAGGTCCGTCCCTGTAGATAGATGAAACTAATATTAAAAAAACTATACGACATAATAATTTTATATTATCTTACCACCAATTTAAACTTATTTGATGCTAGAATTTAAATGTATTATCATACGACATACTAACTATATTTATTGAAACATTAAATTAAATCGATATGTCTTATATTTATGTTTGACTATTGTTTTCTATAAAAATTTGACAATTAGTTTTGTTAAAATTGTGCATTGCAGGAGACTAATCTAGTTATAATATAATGTACTTTTACATGATACAATATGAAATCACATACTAATCTACTTTTGCATGATATAATTTGTTCATTTTTGTTATTTTCATCAGAAGATATCTAAACCGTGCTCTGAATGAAGAATTATTCAATATAGTTTTGGTCGTAATCAAATGAAGGGTTTAACAAATCATCACAGTTTAGTAGCCAATTTTGAGAAAGTAAATACTTCTTCGTTTCAAATTTGATGATTCATTTCTCAAAGAATGAACTCAAAATCAATTTTTTCAGAGCAGTAGAGGTGAGAAAAATTAGACTTGAGTTGAAATTACATATAGTTTAAGAATGATACAGTTATAGAATTATGAGAGTGAAAGTTTATTAAATTCTTAATTTTAATTTATTATTTTATGTAGCATCAATACTAGCCATCGATTATTTATTTGAATGGTTTTGATTTTGTTGAATCCATAAAGTTCAAATTTAGAAGATCTAGCCCATTAAACCTTACCGGAAGTTTGCCCCAAAGATCAAAGGGCCCCCACGAATGTGTTTTTGTTCCTTAGCCTCAAATCTGTATCCTACTGGATCAATAAATGCATGGACTCCCCCCCCCCCCCCTCTTCCTGTTCACGTTACTCCTCAAACCTCATTTCTTGTTTTTTTTCTTCTTCATTATTTCTTCTTATTAATTATTTTCTTTTCTTTATTCCTTATATTTTTTTGACTTTTTTAATAGCACTCTGTATATTTTTTTAGTCCATATTTATTTCTTCTAATTAATTCCATTGTTTCATATGCAAAATTTAATATTCAAAGTCTTGTACTCCCTTTGTTCCTTAAAGAAGTTACCAGTCACTATTCATACGCTTCCCAATGCATGTTTTGTATRGTTTATATCTTTAGTTGTATATTTGTAAAAATTATAACAATTGAATATTAATAATGTATTCATCAACCCGAATCAAACAAGACCCCACATGACTATATATATTRTTATAAAATGATAGTTATTCACAAGATTCTCTTCACTTGTGAATAGTCAAATAAACGCATATGGTAGGAACTTTAAGGAACGGAGGGAGTATGTAATATTCAAAGTCCTGCATTCAATATTCAGCTTATTTTTATCAAATTTCAAATTAGTTTAAGACTTGAAAATTTGTTTAAATTTATTGAAATTTCAATTTATTGTTCATAAAATATCATCTATATATTTTTATGTTTTGTATGTGTGATCAACTATATATTGCAAATTTGTTATTTAAGTTTTATGAGTTTTGTATGCATTGTTTATGCAATTCGTTTTTAATTTTAATTTACAGTACCAAATATTCAACTTTATGAGAATAAATATTCAACGTCATGTATTCAATATTCAATTTTAATTTTAAACTAGTAATGAATATTCAATTTATGAATCACAATCTTCAATATTTCGTATGCAATATTCAACTTATACATATATTTGTAAAAGTTTAGTGGTGAATATTTAGTTTTCACCTCATCAATCTTCGGGTATGTTTGGATGCAGCTTTTTAGGTAGCTTTTAGAGTCTAGAGGTAGAGTTTTGCATAATTTAATGGGTATGTTTGGAAAGACTAGCGGTAGAGGTGGCTGTTAGCGGTAGAGGTAGATGTCAGCTGTAACGGATAGATGTAACTGTCGACTAGCAGCGGTTGAAGTTGATTATAATTTGTTAGTGTTTGGCAAAATAAGTAGCGGTTGAAGTAGTGTATTATTAAAAATGTTATAATTATAGGGTTAAATTGTAGCGTTTGAMAAAAGCTACTTCGGAAAGCTACCATTAGTAGCTTTTGCAAAACTCTACCTCAAARGCTACAAYCTACCATGAAACGCTACTCATCCAAACACTGCTATTTAGATTGAATAGAGTTTTGACTTGGTCAAAACTCTAAAAGCTACCCCATAAGCTACAACCAAACACACCCAATAAATAGTAGTGTTTGGTTAACTAGCGTTTCATAGTAGCTTGTAGCGTTTGAGGTAGAGTTTTACAAAAGCTACTAATGTTAGCTTTTTGGGTAGCTTTTTTCAAACGCTACAATTGACTCTTTTAATTACCATATTTTTTATAATACACTAATTCAACCGCTACTTATTTTGCCAAACACTGATAGATTATAATCAACTTCAACTGCTACTAGTCGACAGCTACAGCTATCCCCTACAGCTAACATCTACCTCTACCACTAACAGCTACCTCTACCGCTAGTTTTACCAAACATACCCTTCAACTTTCTTAATGCAATATTCAACTTCTTTTTATCATTTTTTTAAGATATTAAGGATATTGTACCCTTTTTATCTTTTTTTTCCACCTTTGTATTTTTAATCCTTTTATTTATTTTCATCTACTGTATTTTGTTGATCTTTTTGTATATTTTATTTATTCTAGGTTTCAATTTTTTCCCAACCAAAATTTCCTAACATCACTGGTCAAGAATAAATATTCAGTTTACGATTATCAATGTTCAACATTGTATATACAATATTCAATTTTTTTTCCCCCAAATTGTTTAGTGTGTATGTATGTAATTTAAAATTAAAAAATGTATAGTTTTACCTTTTTATTTCAATGTTGAGTAGTAAAAATAATTTGGTTCATAATTTACAATCTTAAATATTTCATAAACAATAATATTTAAATTATACATCTCTTCGTAAAACTTTTTTTAGAACATCAATAGTTAGTACTAGTAAATGTTTAGTTTACGATTATCAATCTTCAACATTTTATACTCGCTATTCAAAAAAATTCTCCAAAATTCTCAGTGTATGTATGAAATATAAAACAAAAAGTATAACCTTTTTATTTCAATGTTCATAGTTTGTATGATTGTAATTTTAAAAAAGAAGATTTTTTTTCATTGTTTAATGGTAATATTCAATTTTTGATTTACAATCCCCAACATTTTGAATGCAATGTTCAATTTATTCATCTATTAAAAAAAATTAATATCAAATGTTCATCCGTAAATATTCAGTTTACGATCATCCATCTTTAACATTGTGTACTCAATATTCAGTTTTTTTCTTCTAGTTTTTTTTTTTAATAATATCAACGTTCATCATTCTTGCAAGTAAAATAAAATAAAAATTAAATTGTAAAATACTTTGAATAAATCAATATATTGTGAAATATTCAAATTATAAGGTAAAAAACTAGGAATGAAACAATGAATTCACGATAAAAGAGAGAATTACTAGGAAAAAGATGAACGAACAAAAATGAAATTTAAAAAGATATGTATAAATAAAAGGAATGTATAAATAAATAAATAACAAAATACTAAGTAGTAAAAGAAAAGAAAAAAAAAAGAAAAAACAAAATGAATTAAAAAAAGCACAAGAAAAAAAACTGTTAAAGTGAGCGTGTGGGCTATGATTGATCAAGTGGGCTATTAGTGTGGAGGTCCATGTATCTTTTACCTGGAAACAACCCCAACACCTATATTATACAATCCTCCCCCATATTGAAACATACAACCCCTCCCTAGTCTAAATGTGTCTTAATTTTTGTTTTTGTTTTTCTTTTTTTCATTCTTTTTATTAGTTGACATATATTTATATCTATTTATTTTTAATTAATTAATATAAATCTATTTAATCAAATAGCTGGCCGGGCTGGGCCAAGGTCATGTTTTTTAACCCAACTATGCTAGTTGAACCGGGTCGAGTCGAGATGCGGGCCATAAATATACTACCCAAAACCAAAATATGCGGGTCTGCGGGCCTTTGTTCAATATGCTTGAAGTTTGAGTTTTGGACTTTTTGCACTTAGGAATTAAGGATAGGGCTTGGGCCTTGTTCATTTTCTATATTTATTAAATAGTGTTAGTGACTTACATAGTTAGATGTTAGATTAGGTACATAAATACACAGTACGTATACGTACCTATACTACTGCACTGCTATACGAGTAATTAGCTTGCTGGAATTTTGAAATTTCCACCACTTGCGGGTAGGGGTGTCCTTTATTCGAACTCTAATCTTAGAATAGGTCTATTATGGTCTCGGGATCATGTTTCTCATCATGGTCCCTTACAAATGTTCATTTCCGAAACTACAAAAGTTCATTTTCGAAAATAGAAATGTTCATTTCCGAAAATACAAGTGTTCATTTTCATATATGAACTTTTACATTTGAAAATGAACATTTTACATGTTGAGATGAACATTTCTAGTTTCGAAAATGAACATTTTCCCGGGACCATGATGAGGACCATGGTCCCGGGACCATAGTAGAATTTGCGCTAATCCTATATCCAAACCAATTCATTCCAAATAAGTTATTTGGATTGGACTTTTTTAATTTGAAATGAATTCGGAACCAAATGTTTTGAGATTCGAATTTTCGGATTGGATTTGGACTCAAAAATTTTGTGTCCAAAAAGTCAAATCTAATCCAAACAATCTGAATTACTAATAAATATATAAATAATTTAAAAATTTTTATTAATAAATATTAATATAAAATACTATAAATTTTAATAATTAATACCAGTGTTGAAAACCTTGCTTTATTTTGTGTTCAAGAAATGAAGGCTTTGCTTTATTATATTTTATGACAAAGACATATTTCTTATTTTTGTGATTTTGGGGTACGGTGTAGATTTATAATTTGTAATGAACTTGGTTTTTAATTAATTAATTATGGTTTATGCTATATTTTATTTAATGGATTTATAAAATTCTTAGGTGAGTTTTTTAATTATTAATTTGGATTGAATTTGGATTTCGAGATATTAATTTGAATTGGATCAGATTGGATTTGGACTAGAAAATAAAAGTCCAAATATATTTTTGGATTGGATTGGACTAAGCTTAAGTCCAATCCAAAGTCCGAATAGACACTTCTCCTTGTGGATCGGGACGAGGTAGCTCACGGGCCACACGCTAAACCCAAACCTATTTAAAAAATATTCGGGTTGTATCATCCTTACTTAAACTCACCCATGGGGCCAAATTTCCCTGTCCATTTTCTAACTTTTTTCGAGCCGAACCAAGCATGATCAGGTCTATTATAGATGAAGGAAAATGATGCATCTAATTTGATACACATTTTTAGAAAATGATGCATCTAAATTATAAAGTAACAATTGTTTAATTTGGTATTTGAGACACGTACCTCTAGAAACAAAGGGGTTGCTAGATTAGAATGTCTTTGCACTTCAAATATATCCCTCGCTGTTAGAAGCTCATTGTTCTTTGTTAAGTGAGATTGTGGTTGTTCCATGATCAAATAGAACACGCTTTTTGGATAAATACCTTTGACAGCCAGATGGAGCGGAGTATCTCCGTTTACATCACGTGTATTGAGTAGTGCCTTTAGCTCTGTCAGTTTTAGCAAAGCTCTAAGCAACCTAGGTTTGCCAAATTGAGCTGCTACATGGAGGATGTTTTGGCCCTTGTTATTAAGCAAACATAGATGAGGATGAAGAAGTTTAACGATGACAATATTTGCTCGCCCTTTGGCTGCTTGGTGAATCGGAAAAGAACCATCCTCATCTTTATCATGTTTGTATAAGAGTTCTGGAAATCTTTTAATAAAGTTTCTGACCCCTTCAGAACAACCAATGTGTGCTGCATATGAAAGAGGACTTCTCCCTCGACTGTCAAACAATTCCATTAAACTTGGAGCTCTTTCCATAATCATATCCAAGACAGCTGCACATTTTAAACCATTTAAAATCAATATAATTGAGCTACAGTCTGGTTCCACATACATTTAAACATTCATACACCCATTCCTTCCTTATTCCGACTTTTGCATTACGAAGGAATACGTGTATGTATATGTAGAAACTTAATACAACAAGAAATCAGATTGTATGTAATTGTGATGTTTAACTAGGGTGCACAACAAAGAATGCATGTCTACCTTTTCTTTTTAAATAAATCGCTAGATGGACAATTGATTTTGCGAACTTCAACTTGTTTTGGATTTGCAAATTTCCACTCAATCCTGTGATCATAGTCTCAACAAGGTCACACTGACCCAAAAACTCAATTGCTAAGAACAAAGGACAAATATTGTTGTTGTTCAAGCAATATGCTGCTTGTGGACACTGCTTATACAAATAGTAGGCAATCTCCTCATGCTTGTTTTGTAATGCAGCATGCAGTGCAGTGTTTCCTTCCTTATTTCGACTTTCACATAGATGAATGGAATTGCGATGAGACAGATTATTCAACCATTGAAATAGTGCTTTTAGGGACCTTAGGTTACCAACTTTGGTAGCTGAATGAATTGGAAGGTCACCAACGTAGTTAGCTTGTTCCATTAGTATGTCACAACCGCGTTGGAGGAGATCAACTATCAGTAGGGATTGATCCAAAGTAGCAGCAATATGTAGAATCGTATTTCCATCTTCAGGACATACAAGGTCTTTAAGATGAGCTTTTTTATCTGAAATTATCTGACAAGCTTGTCGTATTTCCCCACGAAGTAGTAAGTGATACAAATTACAATCTATTGGAAGACATTTAAGGCCATGTACAACCCTTTCAAATATCATATTTAGTCTCAAAACAACATTGTTGTCTGCGCCTGTACCAATCATTTTTTCTGCCAGGTCCTTGGCAGTTAACCCTCGTTTGTTTAATAAGGTGTCATCGACCCTTCCATCATGGAAAAGAGTTTCAACCACCTCAAGATGCTTACCGAAAGTGGCCAAATGCAAAGGCGTATTACCATCTTTATCTTTTTGAGTGATCAAAGCTTCTATGCCTTCTAACTTGAGCAGATGAGAGACCAGTTGAGAGTCACCCGTCATCGTTGCCAAATGAAGAATATTCTGGCCTTTAGCATTGTGCAAGAACATGGTGTGTGCTAGTAAGTCGATGACGTCAAGATGAATCCCAAGCACTGCTAGGTGAATTGGAAAAGATTTATCCAGGTTGCAGATAAAGGCGCTATTGGGAACTTTATTGAGAAATATTCGGAGTTGCTCCACAGTATTCATATGTGCTGCATAAGATTGAGCAGTCCGACCTTCCTTGTCCAATAAATTTACTAGCTCCTCATCAAAACTAAGAATGTACTCTAGCATTTCTGCAATTTATACATACGGCCAAGCTTATTATTATTGATTCATCACAAAATTATACAATAGTACTTTTGGAGATATTTATTAATTATCGATCGTACCTGGAAATTCTTTTGTCAAATCTAACAAGGTTTCCCAATGTACGCTAGCATTTTTGCAATTTATATATTATCCAAGCCAATTTATTTAGGGAGATTATGTCAAATTTAAATAGGCTTCCCAATGTACTCTAGCTTTTCTGCAATTTATAAATACGACCAGGCCTATTTATTTAGGGAGATTATGTCAAATCTAAATAGGCTTCCCAATGTAATCTAGCATTTCTGCCACCTATCCATCTAATCTAAATACTAATAAAACAAAAGATGGTTGATGTCATCAATGCTTATGTGGACGTGGACACATGGTACGTTGTAGTCTCTTATTAAAAAAATTTCCCTCCAAAAACATTGATGACATCATAAATAAAAGGAAAAATTGCCAACAACTATCCACTTTTTTTCCACTTTTGTAAACAACTACTCAGATTGTATTTTTTTTTAAAACAACTACCCATATTTTCAATTTTTTTTGCGAAACACTACCCAATTTTGGTTTTTGGCCACTCAACACCGTATTAACCACCACAAACCACCCCAACGCGGCATCCCAATTGAAAAACCACCCAACTTTGTTGTTTCCCACCTCCAAAACCACCCAACACCCACCAAAACAACTCAATCACCCAAACCTCATCACACTTAATATTTAGCCTTTTCTCATTTATCCATTCATTTTATGGATATGGTTCCTTCATAAAAGTTGTAGATCTCGGAAAAATACATGAAATAGGCTCAAGAATCACGTGATTTGGAGTTTTTTTCAAGTAGTTATGCCTTCCGCAAGTTTGAAATTCTGAAAGTGGGTAGTGATTCGCAAACAAAACATAAAAAGTGGGTAGTTGTTTTAAATAAAAAACAATCTGGGTAGTTGTTTTCAAAAGTGACAAAAAAGTGAGTAGTTTTTGATAATTTTGCCTAAATAAAATTGATTTTTTATCCCTCCAAAAACATTGATGACATCATAAATAAAATAGTTTTTTTTTATAAAAGAACGACGATTCAACTCATTCTATCTTAAATTAAATATAGAAAAAAATAAAATCCAATTAAAAAATTCTTAAAATAATTATATCACATCTCACTTTCTGTCTCTTATACACATCTAGATGTGTATAAGAGACAGACTATATATATCGTATGAATATACAAGTTTATTTTTACCTCTTAGAAAAATAATTATACATTCATCTTTAAATTTTTAAATTTATATTAATATTTTTATCTCACCATATTTAAAAAATAAAATCTATTAGAAAACCAGTAAAGATATCCTATGTTATTATAAAATCAACAACTTATACATAAAAGTTAAATATATAAGAATTATATAACACGAATAAAAAACACATAAGACATAACAACTATTGTCCTATCTTATTACCCCTCAACTTTGTCTAAAATTTAAAATAGTGTATTATAAAATAGTTTTTTTTAAAGCGTGTATTGCACGAGAACTATCTAGTCTTATACTCCCTCCATTCCCGTTTGTTTGTCCTGTTTCCTGAAATGGAATTCCTTAATGTTTGTCTTGTTAGGTATGTTATCTATTCTTAATTCCAACTTTATCCACCTTTTTCATGGTAAATTGAACCACATTTATTATTTTTCTTCCATCATATTTTACCACTATCTAGATTACTCCCCAAAATTCACATTTTGCAACACACATTTATTACCTTCTCCCATTCTACTAAATAAAACGGTCAATAACCATCTTTTCAAGTAAGAATCTTATTAAAATAACACATTCTATTAATTAAAGATTCATTTTTCTTAATTTTCCCCCTGAAAAGACAAATAAAAGGGAATGGAGGGAATAATACTTTACTCTTTAAAAATTTAAATTCTAGATACTTTAAAGTTGTATTGTTATGATTATATTTTAATTAATAACTTGATTTATTGATGTCTCTTTTTAATCATATTACCATTTTTAGCTCCTTATTCATAGCCCTAAGGATTATGTTTACCATTTTCCCTTATAATATAACCTAGCTATATTTTTAAAACATAAAATAATAAATTATTTTGATTAGTTTCTTATTTTTAAAAATTTAATTAAGGCAAGTCACGTGACCCATTAAAAACCTTTTTTTCATTTTTCCTTTTTATGGCCTCAATTCTCCTATCTTTCCTCTACACAGCCACCTTCATCACCACTACACTGCCACTACACCACCGCTAAATCTACCCTATCAATAACGCATCTTCCCTGGCCACCAACACATCTTCTCACTGCAATTTCGAATTTAAAGGGTTTTTTTTTTTTTAAATTATTTAGGTTTTTTTTAATTTTGTTTGATTGCTCAATTTTGGGGGTTTGATTGAGGCACAGTGGTGGTTGTGGTGGTGTTGGTTTGTGATTCACAAGGTTATTAGTGACTCGTGGTGGTGGTTATTATTATTGGTTCATGGTTCAATTCGAACTTGTGATACCTAGTGATTATTAGTGGTTCGTGGTAGTTCAATTCGAACACTGGTGGTAGTTGTTATTAGTAGTTAGTGGTTGAATTCGAACTTGTGGAGATAGTTATTAATGGTTTGTTATTCAATTTGAACTCTTGGTTGTGGTTCAGATTCAATTGGATTGGTGGTATTGATTCGTGATTGATGCAAGTTTGATTGGTAGTGTGGTGGTTCATGATTCCTGAAAGTTCGATTCATGGTGGTGGTTCATGTGTAGAAGGGGTTTTCAGTAATTTAATTAATTTTACAATTATTAATTAAATTATCAAAATAGCTCCAAAAATTACGAAATTCTAACACCAAATACAACTTTTACAAGAAAGTTTTAAATATTTTTTTCCATAATTTTTCGACCTATGGAAAAATACTTACGAATTTTTAAGCAAAAACGCGCAACCGAGCAGAATGAAGTATTCTAGAAGCTTCCGGGCCATGTCTTACTCCCCAAGGATGTCCAAGTGCATCCCCTAGTTTCCCGTGCAAGAGTATCGACATTTTAAACTCAGAAACAAAGCTTGACATATATTTAAAACTATTTAAAAGTCAAGAAAATCAAGAAAAAAGGAAAGGATGCTTGGGCGTAATTATGCCTAGTTTGGGCGACATTACGCCCAACATCTCTTCCTTTTTCGTGACTTTGCCTATAAATAAGCACCCTAAGGCTGAGTGTTAGGGGTCTTTTGGCATTCTTACAACTTCATGCACGTCTCTCTCTCTCTCTACACTCTCTCTACAAAAACTCTCTCAAAACGCAATTGAAACACAATTCGAACACATTAAAAAACATTCAACACAAGAGATTTAGACATTCAAGGCATTCGTTCATGAGTTGTTTCGACCACATGTTGCTGGTATAATCTATGAGGCCACAAAACTCATAGAAATCATCCTTCTTTTTTTTTCTCTTTTCTCTTCAATTTTTCATTGTTTTTGTTATTTTCTTTTTAATCACTATTAATCATATGATATGGATTAATTAATAACTATTAGACATCAATTAACATGTAAATAAACCTTTTCGTTTCGTTATTTTCAATTGGATTTCAATATTATCATTATTACTAACTTTTTCTTTGATTTTCTTAAGTAAATGGCAATTTGCGGAGGTGATTCGATTTCGATATTAACTTTTGATTTTTCTTGTTTTTGGATAGCGATTCGAGGTAAGTCTCATGTATATTATTCTTATTATCTCGTGTATATTCTTCTTCTTCTTGTATATATGTTCAATCACTATTATTTTTGCTAATTATAAACCTATTAATTGCTTGTCACTCCTAATAAGATAATCATGGACAAACTGATTTAGACACCTTGAATATTGACCTAATTCAAAGCGACAACAATTAATTGATCTTACATGCATTAATCAAACTCACCTAGTAACTATTGTGTCTCTAAGGACTAATACGCAAATATGGATGTTGTTTAATGTTACTATTGATGAATTTACAATGAGACCGAGTAGAGGCCGCGAGATGCGGGCGCAAGGAGGGGGGGGGGGGGGTTGTGCACTAATTCGCCCTTTCCCTCTTCCTCGAATTCATGACCTCGGTGCACGACTATTATGGAGTCTTCGCCTTGCATTATGACTAGGAAATGCTTAAAATGGGTTCCGCAGCTCCCCGAAAGAGTGCGGTGGCGACTTCCTCTATTTGATTTTGAGTATCCATAATCCTCAATACCATCATACTCATACTATGAAAATTAGCAAGAATTCAATTCTTCCTAAAATAGTGTTTCACTGTGACTGTACCCGGTGGGGCATAGGGACTAGATCTTATCCGACTTAGTGATGCCTCGACACTCGAATAAAGACCATAAACTGCTATCCCTTACATGTAACATGAGCAAAAAGAGCCAATCCCATAAGCTCCCCACTACAAGTGCATACACCTCTAGCCTCAAAATAGAAACTTTCCACACAACCTTTTTTTTTTTGCCACACAACCTGAGCCTCATTGCATAGTAAGATCGCATGCTCTAATGTTTTAGCTCCTTCCCCGCACATAGCATGTTGGAAATATGAGGGTTTTCAAGGCTACATCTAGACTAGGAATTGATAGAGAATGAAATGGTATGTCGTGGCAATCAAGACTACTAACTTGAAAACGATAACTCGACGCAACCGGGGTGCATATTGTATTCGCTGATTCGTTAACAAAGGTTTACACACCACCTTCACACAAGGGCACTCTTGGGTGAAGGTTTGGAGCCATATAGCCAGTCACTGCCACTCCTTCCACGTATCTAGTCACTTCTTCTTTTGCGATATCGCCTAACATTTGACATAATTGTTTAGGACATCCTGGAACTCATGTCTTTAATTTTCTTCATTATAAATAGTTGATTCTGTGCCACAAGGAGCATGACTCCACATTTTGCAGTTCTTGTCCACAAGGGAAACATGTCGGATTACCTTTTGAAAAATCAAATACTACTATTATTTTTTGTGCTTTTGATATAATTCGTGCTAATTTATGGACATCTCCTATTCCTAGCCTCAAAGATCACAAATATTATTTAGTATTATTAGATGATCACAATCATTTTTTGTGGACTATTCCTCTTGTGTCCAAATCATAGGTTTTTCAATCGCTTCTTAATTTTTGTAATTATTTTGAAACACAATTTGAAAGACCTATTAACTCTTTTTAATTTCATCATGGTCAGGAATTCGATATTGGACCATTTAAGCAAAAGTGCATTGACCATGGGATAGTTTTTCGTTTTTCTTGCCTATCCACTTCTTCCCTAAATTGTAAGGCCAAGTGTATTATTCGTACGATTAATAATAATGTTAAACGTACTCTTCTTCTTCTTCATGCTTCCCTACCTCCCTCGTATTGGTTTTGTGCGCTTGAAACGACAAAATATCTTCTCAACATTTTGCCTATTATAGCTCTTTAAAATAATACTCCTAGCCTGGTTTTGTTCTCTTCAACGAGTCCCTTCTTATGATCATATTCTTGTTTTTGGATGTTTTTGTTTCCCTATTTTATCCTCCACTTCTCCACATAAATTAGCACCTCGTTCCGTTCCATATGTGTTTTTGGGATATCCTCTAGATCATCGTGGCTATCAATGCCTCGATCATCATTTCCCGGCATATCACCTTTGACGAACACACTTTTTCTTTTCACTCTCTGGAACATTTCTCAAGTACATCATATGATTTATTGGGTGACAACAACCCTTTCCCTCTTCTTTTACGGCCTTCTCCCTTAAGTCGGCCTCACACACCTCATGAGTCTCCTCCTCTGCAAACTAGACCACATTTCCCATGCACTCCACTTACAGCCCCTACAAATCTATCGCCTCCCCCACGATACACCCTTCCTCCACAACGTGGTGTTTCTCCGATCCTGCCTACTTATCCACTTCCTCTTTCTCCCTCCATGCAAACATGAGCCAAACCCTAACTATTATCATGCCCTCATTGCTCACACTCCTGTCGCAACACTACTTAGTTACCCTCTCCCTAAATTGCATAAAAAATCCTTTGCCGACCCAAATTGGAATGTGGCTATGCATGATGAATATAGTGCTTTAATTAACATTGGAACTTGGGAATTGATTCCTCGGCCTACGAGGGTGAATATTGTTAATCGTATGTGGATTTGGCATCATAAAGAGAATTCTAATGGTGACCTTGAAAAGCTCAACACAAAGCTTGTCTTGTAGGTGATGGCAAGTCGCTGGAAAGGGAGTCGATTGTGATAAAACTTTCAGCTCGGTTGTCAAACTGGCCACATTTTGCACTGTTCTCAGTTTAGCCATGGCTCGTAAGTGGTTTATTCATCAACTTGATGTCTAAAATGCATTTCTTTATGGTGAGTTGCAGGAAACTGTTTATATACATCAACCACCTAGTTTATTTGACAACCGTTTTCCAATCCATGTTTCTCGACTTCATAAAGCACTCTATGGCTTAAAACAAGCAACACGAGCATAGTATCAATGATTTTTCTACCTTTCGCCTGCAAATGGGTTTTGTCATTACTAAAAGTGATTCCTCACTTTTCACCTATCGTAGTGGCAATGATATGGCATACTTAGCTTGCTCTTAATATATGTTGATGATATTATTTTGGCAACTTCTTCTAATAGGTTACTAGAACAGATGATTACTCAACTTAAGTCAGAATTTCCTATGTCTGATTTGGGTTATTTGTATTATTTCCTGGGTATCTTGGCCACTCGCATTACTTTCTATATGCTCCTTTCTCAACAAAAGTATGCACAAGAAATCCTTGAGCGTGCCGATATGGCTAATTGCAAGCCCGGTGCTACTCTTGTTGAGGCTAGGTCAAAACTTAGTGCAGATTCTAGTCCGCCAGTGTAGGATCCTATGAAGTATCGGAGCCTTGCAGGGGCTCTATAGTACCTCACTTTTACTCGTCCTTTATATTGCTATACAGTCCAACAGATTTGTTTGTTTATGTACAACCCACGAGAGTCACATAATGGTGCATTACAACGTATTTTGCGATATTTTCGAGGCACACTTCATCATGAGTTACATTTATATCTGTTTACTACGACACGATTGATTACTTATGCTGATGCTAAGTGGAAGATTGTGCCAATACTCAGCGTTTTACATCTAGTTATTATTGTATTTTTTTGGAGATAACCTAATTTCCTAGTCAGCATACTTTGTCTAAACCTAGTGCTGAAGCAAAATACTGAGGAGTCCTTAATGTTGTTGCTGAGGCGTGTTGGCTTTGTAATTCATTACTTGAGCTTCCTTGTCCTTTTCGTCAGACCACAATTGTCTATTGTGATAATATTAGTGCTGTTTATTTATTTACAAAACCTATCCAACAACAACATAATAAACACATTAAATTGGATACATTTCGTCCGTGAGAAGGTAGCTTTAGGCCAAGTTCGTGTTCTAAATGTTAGTTCTCGTCATCAATTTGCTGATGTTTTCACTAAAGGCTTGTCTCGTGAACTTTTTTTGGACTTTAGATCCAATCTTAGCGTTGTCCTCCTCCCGCTACTACTGCGGTGTGTTAGAGAATATTATCAATATTCTTTCATAGGTTTAAGATATATATTTATTTATTGTAGACATTATATCATGCATTGGGCCAGTTTCTTAACAAATCTTATATTTATATCCTATATATATTGATCAATATACAACACTCGATCGAGATCGATGAGTTTCACAATCTAACAAATGTAATAATATTTGTCCAACAATACATAATAAGATTACTTTAAATTATAAATAAAAATTTATGTTAAACTATCACAAGTTACATTGCCTATTATATCGAACACCAAACATATTTTCTTGTGAGCTATTCCAAAAAACTATTATACTAGGGATTGAACTCGTGAGTCGAAGTAAAGCATGAAATACATTAGATCACTATACCAAGTTGTATGATTTGTTAAAATACTACTATAACATTATTATATATTCCTAAAACCCAACATTATATATATGTTTGGTGTTCGATATAGCAATTTTAGTCATGGATTTTTGAGGTGAACGGTTAAAATGTGCATAAGTTTAATAGTAAATGTTCAAAATTTTGTACTTAAATGTGCACATATATTTTTTTTTTGTTTTTGCCTATCATAAATGGTACTAGCAAACACGCGATGCGTGCATTCAGTTTAAAAATTTATATTAAACAAATATTCAAATAAAAAAAATCATGTAATTTGGTACAATTTTAAATTAATAATGGCTGTGAGTTATTATGATTTTCAAATTTTCGATGTAATTTTTTTTTCTTTTCAATTGATGAATCTCCCGAAAAAGAGATTAAATGATTAATTACATTGACATATAAATAGTAATATTAAAATACATAATAATTTAATACAATTTATTCTCCATCTCAATATGATTTTCAAATAATTTGTAATGATTAACTGATTCATATGAAAAATTTAGTCTATGTAATTAATATATTTTATTTGAATTTTTCATAATAATTAATTATACAATTTTTTCAAATAATTTGCAATGTTAAGTTATTCAATGGAATAAATTAGTCAATGTAATAATGCATTTTTTTTAATTTTATTACACTAATTAATTAAATTTTCTTTTTTATTCATGGGAAAAATTAATCAATATACATTTTTATGTTGCTCAGTATGTAAAGTACAAAAAAATAAAAAAAATTTATATTTTTTTAATTAAAAGCAATTAATTCTTTTACATTATTGAGGGTGTTTACGTTTTTAATAAGGACACCGTTGTACCCTTGACTTATATAATACACTAGTTTTTATGTGCACGCGATGCGTGCTTGTATTTATGAAAAAAATACCTGTATTTCATCAAAAATGATTATATGAGATGTATCATAATAAAAGATTTATAGCTATAGTAGCAATACAATTTATCTGAATTGTAATTATTTTGTAAATAATTATGTCTTCAAGTTGAATTCCCTCTGTTCAAAAAAAAAAAAAAAAAAAACAAAGTTGAAATTCAAAATACAACCATTAATGTTTTAATACAAATTGAAATAATGTTCATTGTTTAATATTTTTGAATATAAAACTCACCTAATTAATGCAATTTTCATATTTAATCACATAATTATTAAAGGATCAATTCATAATTTTTAAATTTCATTAAGGGTATAAAAGTCTTTTAAGAGGGGGACACCATCTTCCTCCCCCCTTCCCTTATATAATAGAGATATTTGAGATTTGTTTCATATTTTTTTTTATAGTTTCTTGAAATTGACATCGATTGATTTGAAATTTCTTTGCCTATCATAAATGGTATTGCTTCGTACCGCATCTTTCGTTGACTAAATGCATTAATCAAATTCATGAAACCACTCATTGTAAATTCGTGAAACCATTTTTCTTTTCTATTTTTTTTACAATTTTTTTAGGATCATGCAATATGTAGCCTTAAGGACTACATATAATAATCCAAAAATGGAAAAACATCAATTAAATCATCATTTATTACCTCAATTAATATTACAATTTTATCTCAAATTCATAAATTATTTTCATTTTAAGTAATTTAATTAATGTTTATATGAAGCCCTAAAGGCTACATATAGCTTTTCCTTTTTTTTTTTATATTAGAAAGTAATTTAAATTTAAATTTGAAAATAAAGAAACTAAATGCAAATTCAACTTCTAATTTAAATTAAAGAAAGTAAATAAAAATTAAAATTTAAGAAATATACGGGGAAATTTATACTCCCTCCGTTCCTTGAAAAACATGCCAATTGTGTTTTTTTTAACTATTCACAAGTGTAGAGAATCATGTTAATAACTATTAATATATAAGAATAAATAAATATAGTAATGTGGAGTCTGTCAATGAGTAAATTATTAATATTCAATTGTTACAATATGTACACACCTAAAACTAAAGATTTAAATAATATAAAACATGCTGACATGCATTGAAAAGCGTATCATTAGTAACTGGACAGAATTTTAATGAAACGGAGGGAGTATGCGAAATGGAGGGAGTATGTTTTGGGTGGCATACCTGATGAGCTCCTCGCAGATACCGCGGCATGTAGTATGGACGTGCCATTCCTGAAAGAGTGGAGTGCATCAACTTTGAATGGTTGGAGGTTGAGGAGCATGTGTTGGACAAGATCCACTAGGTCCTTCTTGATGGCCAAGAATAATGGGCAAATTCCTTGGTCGTTCATCACATAGGACCCACGAGGATGCAAGTTAACCAAATTCCTGGCCATCTCCACTTGATCATATTCCAAGGCAATGTGGAGTGGAGTGTTCCCGTCAACACTGTTCATCCACTGCAACACTTGATGGGCTGTTTCTTTTTCACCCTCTAGCCAGTTAGTAATGGCTTCGACACTAGCGAGTTTGCCGGCTTTGAGTGCCAGGTGGATGGGTAGGTCTCCCTGAAAGTTGGCCTTAACCGTTAGTTGTGGCCACCTAAGTAGCATCACATTGACCAGACTGACATGACCTAAGCTTGCAGCAATGTGAAGGACTGTGTTTTCGTCCCCCGCACACTGAAGTTTAAGGATATCTGTATTTTCATAACTACGTATCGCTCTACAAAAACTGTAAACATCGCCTAATGCTATGAGCCGATATAGATTAGATTCAATAAGGGTTAACGACCTTGATGCCATCAGTAACTACTATTGGTATTGGCTTAGGTATGATTAGGGAATACGAAGCACTAAATGTTGTGTAATTATTATGAGACTCGCAGACTGCCTAATAAGGCTATTATATCGAACACTTGTTGGTGGTTAGCATCATCTACCCACTACCGTGTACAATCCTTACATAAGTGGCAAAGGGAATACCTTTCAAGTGTTGATTTTTCCTAAGGTATACACGAGCCTTTTTCAACTTCTTAGTTATACTCCTAAGCTGCCTATAATTAATTAATTAGTCATACCATCCGTCCATTTGTAACTGTTAATTAACCTGTTATCAATATACAATTAGATAGATAAGCAAAATATTGTATTTTCCTGTTATCACAAGTCACAACCACCACATACCACCAACCCCACCCAGTGCATCCCAGCCCACATAACGAACCCCACCCTTAGCCACCCTGTTAAGAAAAGTAAAACATCACATTATTATTAATAAAAAAAATCTTTTGTTTCATATTGACACAATACACAGAGAATGTAAAATTGAAGGAGAAAAATAACAAATAATCAACAATTCAAAATCAAATAAAATCACAAAAAAAACAAACATCCTTCGTAAAAGTGATAATGAAACGAAAGATTAGGGCTTGTTTATTCGTGAGACTCAGTCCTATAGTTTAGACTTTACCACATCAGTTTTTACCTACCTTTTAACCATTCAAACTCATACAAATTTTTACACTTTATCCCTAAGGCTCAATTCCAGACTCACTTAAAATATCTCCAAATATTTTTTAATTTATAAAATTATCAAAATATCTTAAAACACACTACACTTATAAAAAAAGATAAATACAAAATATTTTAAGTGTGGGTCCCACATGAGTCTCAGTGTGAGTTTGATTTTCCAAAACTCACATTGAGACTCCCCTAAGTCTTTACCTACAATATTGGTTGAGACAAGATTGAGACTCTAATTAAGACTCTCATTGATAGTCCTATAAAACATTTTATAAGCAAGTATCTACCTTTAAATACATTAGTTTAAGTTTAATAATATGTTTGTTTTCAATAAACAAAAGATTTGTGAGTTTGTATGTTATAAATTTTATGAAACGCTATATTTTTAGCGATCGTAGAGTTTCTGATATGGGATATCCGACTAAAGTAGTTTATGATATAGAAAACGTTTTCGATTTTTAATTTAAGTTTCAGAAACATTTACGAAGAGTTTCCGAATTTCCAAAAAGCTCTAAATTCTAAAGGTGTATGTGTTTCATAGGCCACAATAATAAAAGGCATGAGGTAGGGATTTGGAGCAGTGACTTCAGTCCTACCTTTCATCCCTGTGATTAAAGGTTCGAATTCTAGTACCCTTCTCTAATTATAAATGTACCGTCTCATTCGAAAAAAATAATAATAATAAAAGGCATGGGTCACGGGGGACCAAACAAGTTACTTGATTAATGGGTGGTCCTCCATTAATTTTTCCTTTGATATTCTGCATTTAGATTGGAAACTTCGAATTCTGTGCAAATAATTCAAAATCCAACAAACTTAATTAAATAATGAAAGGACATTGGTCGCATGGTCTACAAGTCTACAACAGCCTAAGACAATAAGGGGTGACGACGTGAGTGGTGTCCGGTATGTTTGATGAAGTAATTGATAGCTTCTTAACTAGCTACCATGTAAAAGTTTGGAAAGGCCGGGAAAGGTGGAGATGAATAAGTAGGGTCAATCTCGGTGCATTTTCTTGGATAGACTGAAACCATACTTAGAATAGTAGGGTCAATCTCGGTGCATGTCAATCTCGGTGCATTTTCTTGGATAGACTGAAACCATACTTAGAATAGTAGGGTCAATCTCGGTGCATTTTCTTCATTTCACAAAACGTGTGGGGGTAAAGTTATAAAAATCGTCTCTAATTATGTATAATGAATAGAGACTAGAGAAGAACTATATGTCAAAAGGAGCAAAGTCACGAAGTCAAAATACGTTATACTAAGCATAAGTTATAATCCTTTACTCTCTCGTCTATCCTAGGGTTTCCAGAATAACCACGGATTTTTCGAGTTGAGGCTGTCATACCTTCTCCAATTGGAGTAAGGGTTTCAGTTTAATATTCTATTCTTTTCTCAATATTCTTACGATCACTGTGATTTTTGTTTTTTGGGTGCTTTTGATTATGGAGAAAATCGAAGAAAAATTGAAAGCGCTTGCGATGACGGAGGATGAAGATGAAGTTATTGTATGTGATGATGATGAGGAAGTCGAAGTAGTTAAAAAACATTTGCAATTGTGCCTGGCTGGGAAGGTGCTAACTGATAATCCGTTCAGCATGGAATCTTTACAGAATGCCCTAAAAATTGCATGGCGTGTTGGCCTGGGAAGGGACTGATAGTCCGTGAAATTGATAATAATGTTTTGATATTTCAATTTTTCTCGATGTTGGACAAGATCCATGTTCTCGATGGTGGCCCATGGGCGTTCAGAGAGCGCCGATAATCCTACGAACAATAGAGGATGGAGAACAACCATCAGAGCTGGTGTTTTCAAAGATACGCTTCTAGGTTCGAGCGTGGGAAGTTCCACTGACTAAGCGCACATCCTCTATGGAAAGWTCTTTAGCAGCGAGTATGAGAGACTTTGTCGAAGTTGATACCTCAGACAAAATGGTTTGGACGAAATTTTTACGCATTCGAGTGGACCTTGACATTCACAAACCCCTTAAACGCTGGACAAAAATAGCCACAACTGGAGGTAACAATGATGTTAAATTCTCTTATGAACGTTTAATGGAATTTTGTCATTGCTGTGGATGTTTGGCACATGTTATGAAACAATGTTCAAAGTATGATGAGTCCATTCCCTCTCCTGAAATGCCATATGGTAACTGGATGAAAGCCTCGCCTTTACGGGGTAGAATATCGGAATCAAAACCTGAGGAGGAAACTCGTAAATGCAATGAATTAAAAGAATCTCTGAAAGCTTCTAAAGCGAGAACTAAACTGAACTTTGATGATTTGAGTAGTAGTACAGGCCTATTGGAGGGAGAACTACATAGAGGGCACAAAGGGGTGGTGGATAAGCCAAGTAACAAGAACACAATGGTGTCAACGGTGGAGGAGGATGTGGGGAGTGATGGGGCTCGTTTTTCAAAACGTGGCCGTATAGAGGGGAATAGTAATCAGACGACCTTAACTCGTACTAATAAGAATGGTAATGCAGATGGGATTACCTCCCCTTTTCCTGATGCAAAGTATACTACTCATGTGGATGGGATGATCTAGCCTTCAGATATGCAAGTTGATGGTACGGGCAACCATATTGCCTTTAGTTCCCAATGAGAGCATTATCTTGGAATTACCGTGGGTTGAGGAATCCCAAGGCAATTAAAGCGCTACGTCGAGTGGTGCTTCTTGAAAATCCTCAATTGGTTTTCCTTCAAGAAACCAAACTATACTATTAGGAGCTAGAACGTTTGAAAGCTCAGTTGAAGTGCGTAGGGGGTATTGTTGTTGATGCATGGGGGTAGGTTGACATAGGAGTGGTGGATTAGGACTCTTTTGGCGTTCTGATTGGAGTGTTTCCTTACGATCTGTGTCCCTCAATCATATTGATGTTGATGTCATCAGTGGGGATGGTAAAGAATGGAGGTTCATCCAGAGGAGGAGAATAAATTCAAGACTTATCAACTTCTTATGCAATTAGGGGAGGAGACGGTGAAGCTGTGAATTTGTGGGGGTGATTGGAACTTAATGCTTCGCTTTGAGGATAAGTTGGGAGGTGGTCCGTTTGATCTACATGCTGTAGAGGCTTTTCAACATGTGATAGATGTTTGTGGTCTTGCTGATTTAAACTATATTGGTCATCCATATACATGGTCAAATATTCAAAGTGGGGATGCAAATTTACAGGAGTGTTTGGATAGATTTGTGGATAACAATTTGTGGAAAAATTACTATGGAGGCTCATATATCAGTAATATAACACACCTTCCCAAGAGGAGGTCGGATCATTTTCCCTTATTTTTGGACATCAAGGATAATATTCACACCACACCTGTGAGGAAAAGAAAGAAATTATTTAGGTTCGAGGAAATGTGGCTTAGGGAGGAGTCGTGTGAAGCTACTATTTTGTAGGCTTGGGACACTGGTGCAAAGGCGACCTCGAACTTGGCTACTGTTACTAATCGGCTCAAGTCTTGGAGCAGGGAGAGGTATGGGGAGTTTCATAAAGCGCTTCGGTCCTATACCCAGCAAATTAAATGAAGAAATTGATGAATGAACCTCAAACGGTTGACATTATTGCTCAAATGAAGGCAATTGACATGAGACTTGATGAGTTGGAGGCTCGTGAAGAATTATTTTGGAGATAACGAAGCAGACAGGATTGGCTTAATTTTGGGGATAAAAATACGAAATTTTTCCATTAAAAAGCTAGTCAGTGAGTGGCTCCAAATAACATCACTCACATAAAGGATGCAGCAGGAAATGAATTTGAAGAAGAGTCGCAAATTGTAGAGGTACTAGTGAAATATTTTGAGGAGATTTTTACAAGAGTCCCAACAATTGATATGGAGTCAGTGCTTCACAAAGTCCAGTGCTCCTATCAGACAGTATGGTAGAGTTCATGTCCCAGCCTTATACGGGGGATGAAATCCTAGAAGCTCTAAAACATATGCATCCTACAAAAGCCCTTGGTCCTGATGGTATGTGCGCTCTCTTTTACTAACGTTTTTGGGTGAATATTGGCCAAAATATTATTGATAAAGCTTTGGATATTCTTAATAATGGTGCTGACATCGAGTCTATTAATCAGACTTATATTGTTCTTATCCCGAAAATCAAAATTTGTGAGTCTCTTATTGATTATAGACCTATTAGCCTTTGCAATGTTTTGAATAAGATTGTGTCCAAAGCCTTGGCGAATAGATTGAAGAAGGTGCTCCCTGAACTTGTTCATGAATCTCAGAGTGGTTTTGTTCTAGGATGCTTAATCACTAATAACATTCTTGTCGCTTATGAGTGTTTCCATTATTTGCGGAAAAAAAGAACAAGTAAAGAAGGCTTTTTGGGCTTAAAATTTCATATGAGTAAAGCTTATGATCGTGTTGAATGGGTCTTTCTGGAGAATATGATGCGACGGTTGGGTTTGCTTGAGGCCTTCATCCATTTAGTCATGAAGTGTGTGCGTACTCCTTCCTTCTCCATTATTGTCAATGGCCAACCTTCTAGACTTTTTCATTTACTAGGGGTCTTCGACAAGGGGATCCTCTTTCCCCTTTCCTCTTTATTTTGTGTGCTGAGGGTTTATCCACTTTATTAATGGAGGCGGAGGCAAAAAAGGAAATTCATGGATTACGAATTGGGAAGAGAGTTACTCCTGTTTCGCACCTCTTCTTTGCAGATGACAACCTGTTGTTTATTCGAGCCAATGAGAGTGAGGTTGATAATGTGTTGGAAATTCTTTCTACCTATGAAGCTGCTTTAGGTCAGAAATTGAATATGGATAAATCAGAAGTATCGCTTAGCTGAATTGTGGACGTACAAAAGAGGGACATTCTTTAGATTAAGTTATCTTTTAAGGTTGTCGATCACCATGAGAAGTATTTGGGCCTACCTACATATGTGGGGAGCTCAAAGAAGATTTTTTTCCAAACAATTCAGGAAAGAGTTCTGAAAAAGCTCAAAGGATGGAAAGAAGGATGCTTGTCACAAACTGGAAGCGAAGTTCTCATTAAAATAGTGGTTCAAGCTATTCCGACATATGCGATGTAATGCTTTGCCCTTCCGGTTCGCATGTTAAATGACATAGAAAGGCTGTGCCGGAATTTCTTCTTGGGGCAAAAAAAGGGGGAACGGTGGTTTAGGCTTCAGAATCATGGCTATTTTTAACAAAGCTATGCTAGCAAAACAAGCATGGAGAATCATGACTAATTCGAATACTTTTTGCGGCAAGAATTTTAAGGCAGAAATATTTTCCTCACACTAATTTTTTTGATGTGAAGGCGAGTCCTTCGACTAGCTATACTTGGAAATCGCTGTGTTCAGTACGTGATGTTCTAAAAAGAGGTGTAAGAAAGGTAGTGGGAAAATGGTGGCTCTATTGAAATATGGAGGGACCCTTGGGTGGCTCGACTTCCCAATTATAAGGTTTTCTCAAGACCACTAGGCATGGCCAGAGCCCCTATTTTGGTGCCCAACTCGTGAAGGAGGGTGACTGGGTTGTTGAGTTACTACACACCCTATTCCCTAAGTGGGAGGAGGAATCAATTTTGGCTGAGCAAATACCTATATACTAGTGTAAGGATGCATGGACTTGGGAGCTCTCAAAGAATGGAAATTTCACTATGAGAAGTGCCTACTTTGCGGAGCTTGAGGCGAGTAAACGTGAGGTTGCCAAATCTTCGGATAATAAATTCAAACAAGCTTGGAAATTACTCTGGAAGTCCACTGTTCCACCAAAAATTCAAACTTTTGGGTGGAAGATTCTCCATCTTGGGGTTCCTGTTATGTCCATGCTGGCTAGCCGAGGTAAGAGTGTTGATCCCATATGCACTATATGTGGGAAAGAGGAGGAAAACCTAGTTCATGCCATAGTTATGTTTCAAGAGGCAAGTGTGGTTGGGAAAGCTTTGGTCTTGCGGTTAGAAGTCCATGAATTGAAGGGTGTATGCTTATGGGATTGGTTGGAGAAGCTTTATACTCGACATGCTTCTGTGGAGTGGTGGTACTCCTTTTGGAGTGTGGCATGGCACACAAATTTGGCTCCGTCGAAATTCTTGGCATTTTAATCGAATTAAGCGATCCGTCGAGCTAACCTTATTCAAAGCCCAAAGCTTATTGGGTGAGTTCCTCAAGGGAAAGGAGGTCGAATGCAGTGGTCTGGAGCACCAACCAATGTTTGAGGATAGGTGGAAGGCCCCTGCTGCTGGGATGTTTAAGCTCAACTCGGATGCGGCTATTTTCGAAGGTGGTTTTATTGGTTTCGATGGTATTGTTCGAGATCATGAGGGGGATGTCCTTTTAGCTAGCTGCCAGAGTATACAAGGTTCCCTTGATATTGAAGTTGCCGAAGCTGCTGCTCTTCGCCATTCCCTTAAAATTGCTTGGGAAAGTGACCTGCGATCCTTAATTGTTGAAACTGATTGTGTGAATCTCTATAATAAGCTGCGGAAGAAGGAAGCTCTAGTTTCATCACTTGGCATTGTTATCCAGGATATCTTAGTTCTAGCTTCAAATTGTAATTTTTGTTCTTTTAATTTTGTTAAGAGGGGAGGGAATAAAGTGGCTCATAAACTTGCTAATTTGAGTCGTAATTATTTGGGTTTGCATGTTTGGATTAAAGAAGTTCCCGTTGAGGTGCTTCAACTTGTTATTTCGGACATTGATTAATAAAACTCCTCTCTTCCCGTAAAAAAAAAAAAAAAACTATATGTCAAAAGGAGTAGTAGTTTAGCGAAATTAAAAGAGATGTTTGTTTAGTAGAAAGTATGATCATACGTTGAGTTTTGTTTAGGGGAAAGTAGTTTTATTAATTCAATGCCAATTTGTCCACATGTACATAAGGCTCAATGGTCGTTGGAATACACAATTACCAAGTTTGTTGAGTACTAAAAGGATAAAAACGAGCTAAGTGATGTGTAATAAGATTTTCATCACAAGAAACATGAGCCCAATTAATGTGCGAAAACATAGAACAAACATGAAAAATATCAGCAACCACACTATCAAAGTAAGCAAGAAAGGCCAAACCCTTATTTAACTTGCGTTTCAAAACTTCACAATCCTTCTCCAAAGTCACAACATCCGTGCCAAAGTGCCTCGCCATCCGTGCAGCGGAAAGAAGAGCCTTTGCTTATATAATCTCAACTGGCCACCAATCCATAACTCACCTAGCCATCGCAAACAAGACATTCCCCTCCCAATCATGATCCACCACCCCAAGACCCACCCAGCCATCACCAGCAACAGAAGCATCAACGTTCAATTTTACACACCCATGACTCAGTGCCACCCAAACTGTAGAACTCTTCGCACCCAGCCTCATAGCCTCCCCATATATTGTTATGGGTAATCTCCAAACTCTAAAAACCACCTCTTGACTCTATCCAACAACAAATTTTTAGCGCAAAGCTACTGTAGACGTGAGCCTTTGGGGGGCTTGGCCTACGTCGATGTTTATGGGTTTGAGACATAGAAATTGTACGTGAGGGCGTTGGGGAGGTGTTGTCGAGAGAGGGTATCTCCATTGTGCCTATATAGGTTAATAACGAACGCTAGAAACGTATGTTCCCTACAATGGCCCCACAGTGAGGTCCAATGACCAGATCGTGGGTTCGGGGACATGGTACAGATTGAATCTTTGACCAAAAGTCCACCCGCATGTAGCGGCCTCTAATCGGTCTCATTGTAGTTCCACGAATCATAATTATTGAACACAAAGAGCCTATTGATTTCACCTTAAAATGCACATTAACATAATATTACTAGAAATAGTAGGTTACTCTTTAGAAAAAATAATGAGCTACCTATCCTATGTGACAACTTTGACTTATGTCAATGTTAAAGGTACGTAAACTAGTTGTCAAAGTTATCTGACTTTATGTGATCATATTATGATTAAGCATACAAATCTTGTATAATATTGGGAAATAATCCGCTTACAAAAACAATACAATAAGATATAATCATATTATACAAGGTTTTATAGTGATTAACATGCAACAAAGGAAAGAAACAAGTACATCAAAGTCTAATACTATTACATGGATTATCCTAAAATTACTATGGCAGTTTCTAGAAATTTTTTAGATAAATTATGGAACTCGAAATTGAATTAACATAGTATTGAAATGGAATATTGAACATTGAATGTGACATAGAATTGCTTTTGAACTCGAAAACGAATTACAACATATTTTTTCCAAATATACAAAGATTGAAATATTTAATTAATTCTACATTGTTGTTATTAATTAACGTCAAGACTTTAATTAAACATAGTTTCAATTGACAAATAAAACTAAGTGATTAGGCAAAGAGAGTCTCGGAGTTAGTATCTTGTGCACGGCGGTCGAAACATTTTTGAACGATGCGTAAAGTTTCACTTGAATTGAATTTGAGTTGGATTGAGCGAGCCTTAAATGTGTTTGATGTGTCTAGTGGTGTTTGGGAGAGCTTAAAGGTGTTTAGAAAGAGTAAAGACGGATGTCCCTTTTGGTCCCTTATCCGGACCCCAAAGGGTCGTATTTATAGGCAAAAATATCTTAGAGAACACGACAAAAACGAGTGCATACACGCCCAAAGTGAGCATGTACACACTCATTTACACGTGGCACCACTTAGGACGATCATATATACGCTCAAGGGAGCGACAACGTATATACACTCAGGGGCAGCGTATATACGCCCGTTTGAGGCGTATATATGCTTGTTTGGCTTTCCGAGATTATTTTATATTTTATTCGAATATTATTGTACCAATTTGATTTGATCCTCTTGCCGTATTTTGCACAGAATCTTCGAAAAATATCCTTTGCTAAGCCAAGTAAACAACTCTAGAATTTTCGACTTTTTTGCGACAAGAGAACTCACTTTCCGGAATAGAACATTCTGAATAATTGGAGTTTTCGAAAAATAAAAAAAAATCATGGAAAATTCCCGAAAAATTTTGAAAATAAAAGAATTTAAAATAAAACAAAAATAAACGTCCGAGACGCGCTACAGGAAATTACGAAAATGCCCTTTAAATGGTAAAGTACGTTAGGAACATCAAGAAAAATATTGAAAAATGTGGGAAAAAAATATAGAAAAATAGGAAAAGATAGTAGAAATGTCCCTAAGACTCAAAGACTCAAATAAATGCCCTAAGACTCAAAGAGCATACTAAAAACCATAGAAAAATCCCAAAAAATCAAATGAAATTCCCAGTAAGCTATTTTTTGCCTAGTAAGTTAAAAATGGCTGCTCCGAATGAGACTTGAATTGGTATGGAGGAATGGTATGAGGCTTAGAAAAGAATGGAAGTGAGGTGACACTTGAGCATAATTTTCAAAGGAACCTATTACGATAAAGTACAATCATCATCGACTTTCAGGAACTAAATGACCCACCGAATAAAGTGTCTACAACTACCTGTAGATATCTACATTTGTCCCTCCATAAGGCAAATGATAATACTATACTGCAATGTTACGAGTCCAATTTTAAAAGAACGATGAACTACCTTAAACAATGGCCTATAATCTCAATTTGCAAAGCCAGAGCCTTTTTCATTCCCTAAATTCTCATAAATATAGGTTTTAATTTCAATATAATTATTTATTATTTATTAAAAAAATTTGGAGTTCTTTAGAATTTTCTGGAATTCTTTTAAACAATTTCAAGCATTTTTGGAATTTTCAACCTTATTGTAATTTTAAAACAATTTATAAAATTACAAAACAATTCCAAAATTCATGAAATTTTTAAAAAATGCACGATATTTTACAAGGAATGTTTTAATATTATTTCCATAATTTTTTAACTTGTGAAAAAAAATTACGAATATCCTAATCATAAATGCAAAACCGAGCAAAACGGGCGATTTCAGCATATTTCGGAGAATTCTCGAGTGTGGCTTGCTTCCCAAGCTCGTCTACATTAATGTATATTCTTCAAAATATTTTACGAATAATTAATATAATCGTAATAAAATAAAAATGTAAGATTTTGATATTATCACGATACAATATATCCTAGAAAATCGGCAAAAAAACTTCAAAAATTGGGCACATACCCTCGGCGTACTTACGCCCAGGTCTCAAGTCGTTTTTTCGAATTATCATATAAAAAGGACCCTTGGCTCGTGTATCCGGGGACATGACTCACTTCATACGCACATATTCTACCAACTTCACTCTTCTATCTCCATCACAAAAATTCTTTAAAATTCCCAAATTATTTTGCATTTTCTAAACACATTCAATACAAGTCATGTAGGCATTCAAGGCACTCGTTCGAGGATTCTTTCGACCGCGCATTGTTGGTATAATCTATAAGGCCACATAACTCATAGAACGGTAGAACCCATCTCTCTTTCTCCCTTTCTCTTTAATTTTTCTTTATTTCTTGTTTACTTTTATCACAATTAATCATGTAATATGGACTAATCAATTACACAACATCAATTAACATGTAAATAATGCTTTCTTTTCTTTATTTTAATTCAATTTCAATATTATTATTGTTACTAACTTTTTCTTTGATTTTCTTATTTAAATAGCGATTCGCCACGACGATTCAATTTCAATTCTAACATTTGTTTTGTTTTGCTTTAGATAGCGATTCGAGGTAAGTATTGTATATTACTTTTTCTTATCTTTTGTATATATTTTCTATCACTTTTTTTTTGCTAATTAAAGACCTATTAATTGCTTGTCACGCTTAATAAAATAATCTTGGACAGATGGTTGGGTACCTTAAATATTGACCTAATTTAAAGTGACAACAAATAATTAGTCTTATGTGTATTAATCAAACCCGCCTAGACTAATCTTTGCGTTGTTAAGGATTAATAAGGAAATTGGTGTGGTTCAATGTTATAATTGGTGAATTTGCAGTGAGACCTAGCAGAGGTCGCTAGATGCGGGGGGATGTTATGCAATACTTAACCCTTACTCTCGTCCCTGATCCATGCCTCTGGTGCATGACCCGTATAATGGAGTCCTTCACCTTGATAAATGCAATTATATGCAAGGATTAAAATGGGTTCCGCGACTCCCCAAAGGAGTGAGGTAGCGACTTCCTCTATTCGATTTCGAGTATCTTCAATCCTCAATGCCAAGCATACTCACAATATGCAAATAGCAAGAATTAAATTCGCAAAATGGTGTCTCACCAAGACTGTACCCCGTGAGGAAGAGGGATTGGATCTGATCCGACCTGTTGATGTCTTTACCCCCATACAATGTCCATTAAACACCTTATTATTTCGATCATCCCAAATACTGCACATCAAATAAGCACTACATTACACCATTGAGGCGTTGAGAGCTCCATCGAGGTCTACGAATCCATAGAAGAGCCTCCTTGCACTCGCATTCCTTCCACAACTCCCTCACCTTCACACACTCAAAATAGCATGAAAAACACTTTGAACTTCCATTCCGTACCATGGGCATGGAGCGTCCTCAATGAGATGCCGACAAAATAACTTCTTGCAAATCAGTAGGAAGCTCAAGATAACTTCCATAGAAAGTGGCGGACTTTAGGAATAACCTCAAGCTTCCATAATACCACCCAAGCTTTTTAAAAGGTCTTTCAATGACAACCACTCGCTATCATGCATGCAGACTTGACATTGTAAATGTCATCCCTCGTGAACGCCCATTAGACTGTGTCTAGCTTGTCATACTCACTTAAGGGAATAACTAATATGTTACGAATGTCCTCCTCATTAAAATACCTTCGAACCAACTCCATATTCCACCTAGAACCATCAGACTCTATTAGATCACTCACCCAACTCAGGTCCTCCACTTTTTCACTCGAGATAAAATGACTTCCCTCATTCACAACCCAAGGATCTTCCCATATTCAAATGGTCCTACCCGCGCCAACTCTCCACAATACCTCTTCTAACGCTAATGTCTTAGCAGCCCAAATTGACTTCCAAGAGTAACTCCCATTTAATCCTAGAAAAAAGGATAAAATTGTTTGACTAAGTTAGTGCTTCAAATGTGTTAGGTGCTATGTTTTCGTTTAGTGCAGTTAGTGGATTAATAAGTAAAGTAATGTTTGTTATTTAATTAAGCATTGTTAGTGGGCTAGTGGGTCCATGTCTTTCCATTTGGTATGCCACGTTTTTAGTGGGTTGTTATTCTATTTCCTTATTTAAGCTTGTATCTCATTTTATTAGTGAAATGAATCAGTTAAAGCATTTGATAAATTCTTCCACAATTACTATCTTTCCTTTACTTTTACCAACATATTTGTATCAGAGCCAGCCAAAAATAAGTAAAGTAAGAGAGAGAGGTTGAGTGTTAAAACAATACCACCGTGAGCAGAGTGCAAAACAGAGTGAGGCAAACACAAATTGAGAGAAAGCCATGGCCAACAATGGAGTCAACTCATCCTCCCAACCATTAATTCCCACTTTCAAAGGAAAAATATCATCTATGGAGTCTTAAAATGAAGGCTATGTTCAAATCCCAGAGATTTGGTGGAGAATGGTTATGCTGAACCACAAGAAGCACCAGTGGTGCCGACCCAACAACTAAGGGAGAACCGCAAGAAAGATGCAAAGGCATTGTTCCTCATTCAATCAGCGCCACAAGTGCTCATCAAGCATGGGAGATACTCAAGCAAGAGTATTTGGGTGATCAAAGGGTAATTAAGGTAAAATTGCAAACCCTTAGAGTTGATTTTGCTGAATTGAATATGGGTGAAGATGAGTCCATTCAAAATTATTTGGCTAAAGTTTCTGAAATTGTTAGTCAAATGAGATCGTATGGAGAAATTATAAGTAATGAAGTCGTTATTTGCAAAGTTTTGAGAACCCTAAATGACAAATTTCGTCATATTGTTCCGGCAATTGAAGAATCAAAGGATCTCTCTACCTACACCTTTGATGAACTAATGAGTTCTCTCATGGCACATGAAGCTAGGTTCAAAAAATCTAGTAATAAGGTGGAAGATAAGGCTTTTCAAGCAAAGGGGGAATCATCAAACAAGTCCAACTATTCTGGAGGCCGTGGACATGGCAGGGGCGGTTTTCGTGGACGTGGTCGTGGGCGTGGTCGTGGCGCTGGCAGAGGACGTGGTCACTATGGTGATCGTCAATACAAGAGCTCCCTTCAATGCCAATACTGCAAGAAGTTTGGTCACCATGAGTCCAATTGTTGGACCAAACAAAAGGACGACAAACAAGTCAACTTTGCTGAAATTGTTGACAATAATGAGAGCAAATTGTTTGTGGTGCAATCATCACCAGGAGACTACTAATCAAGGAGTATGGTTTGTAGATAGTGGGTGTTCAAATCACATGTGTGGCGTAAAAGCAATGTTCAAGGAGATTGATGAATCGTGCAAAGGAGAGGTTCGTATCGGAGACAACAAGCTCTTACTAGTTCATGGCAAAGGGATTATTGGCATCAACACAAATCAGGGTAATACAAAACTTTTAAATGATGTTCAATATGTTCCTGATTTATCCTGCAATTTGTTAAGTGTTGGACAATTGCTGAAAAGTGGTTACTTTGTCTTATTTGATAATGGTAGTTGCTCAATTCATGACAAGAAATCTGGTACTCTATTAGTTAGCATACCGATGACAAAAAATAAAATGTTCCCTTTAAATGTCAGTGAAGTAAAAAATTGTGCTTTGGTTGCTAAAAATGATGATGAAGCAAAATTATGGCATTTGAGGTATGGCCATTTGCATGAGAAAGGTCTGAAATTATTGTCAAGGAAGAAAATGGTTGTTGGTTTGCCTGAACTTGGTAATCTMAGTTTTTGTGAAGGGTGTGTTTATGGTAAACATAGCAGAAATTCGTTTCCTATAAACAAATCCTATAGAGCTTCGTGTTGTCTTGAAATTGTACATGCTGATTTATGTGGCCCAATGAGTGTGGATTCTACTGMTGGTAGCAAGTATTTCATACTGTTTATGGARGATTATAGCCGTTTCAGTTGGGTATACTTCTTGAAGTCCAAATCAGAAGCTTTCGAATATTTCAAGAAGTTTAAAGCCTTGGTTGAGAATGAAAGTGGGCACAAAATTAAGGTACTTCYTACCGARAGAGGAGGTGAATTTACATCAAATGAATTCACTYCTTATTGTGAYGAGCATGGCATCCGAAGAGAACTCACAWCACCCTACACTCCTCAAKAAAATGGAGTAGCCGAGCGTAAAAATWGAACCGTGGTTGAAATGGGYCGYAGCATGATGACAGCTTCACATCTTCCGAAGCAATTTTGGGCAYAWGCGGTAGCAACCTCKGTATATTTGRTYAATATTTCTCCGACAAGAGCTGTATTTAATATGACTCCTTATGAAGCATGGAAGGGAAGAAAGCCACAGGTTAGTCATTTAAAAGTATTTGGTTGCATATCTTATGCCTTAGATACATCTAATTCAAGACGAAAGCTTGATCAAAAGTCAGTGAAATGTATTTTTATTGGTTATAGTATTAATTCTAAGGCATATAAGCTATATAAACCCATAAGTGGCAAAGTCATCATAAGTAGAGATGTGAAGTTTAATGAAGCTGAGACTTGGTCTTGGGACAACAACAACTCAACAGGTCAAACACTTCCTATTAAAGTAGTCCTGGATCAACCAGAGCCCACTGATCAATCCTCTCAATCCTCCTCGTCGGCAAGCAATAATTCGTCTTCAACCACAAGTCATCCAAATATCTCTTCTAGCTCTTCTTCAGTGACATCTCCTGCACGATATCGATCCCTAAGTGAGATTTATGCTACTTGCAATTTTGCGTTGTATGCTTCTAACCCTATGAATTATGAGGATGCTTCAGGTAGTCAAATATGGCAGAATGCAATGGCCGAGGAAATTTCTGCAATAGAAAGAAATGAAACTTGGGAGTTGGTAAATTTTCCGGAAGGAAAAAATGTTATCGGCCTTAAATGAGTGTATCGGACCAAGTATAATGCAAATGGAGAAGTTCAGAAGCATAAAGCTCGATCGGTTGCAAAAGGGGTACTCACAACAGCATGGTATCGATTTTGATGAGACTTTCTCACCAGTTGCTCGTTTTGAGACAGTGAGAACTTTCCTTGCATTAGCTGCACAACTAAAGTGGCCTGTGTTCCAGTTCGATGTCAAGTCTGCCTTTCTAAATGGTGAGTTAGCTGAAGAAGTGTATGTTGCACAACCTGATGGGTTTGCTATAAGTGGCGAAGAAAACAAAGTATACAAGCTTAAGAAGGCCTTGTACGGTCTTAAGCAGGCTCCACGAGCATGGTATAGCAAGGTGAACTCGTATTTTCTGGAAAAAGGATTTGAAAGAAGCCCAAATGAGCCAACTCTCTACGTGAAGAAGCAAGGTACGTCTGATTTCTTAGTGGCATGTCTTTACGTTGATGACATGATCTATATGGGATCAAATGAAATGGTTGTAGAGGAGTTTAAGTCCCACATGATGAAAAAGTTTGAGATGTCAGATTTTGGTTTATTGCACTATTTTCTTGGCCTTGAGGTGATACAAAATTCTAATGGAATTTTTATTTCTCAAAAGAAATATGCTACTGAATTGCTCAAGAAGTTTAATATGTTGCATTGTACACCTTCTCCTACACCCATGAATGCTAATGAAAAGTTAGTAGCTCAAGCTGGTACAGGAATGGCAGATGCAAGGAAATATCATAGCATTGTTGGAGGTCTAAATTACTTGTCTCATACTAGACCTGATATTGCTTTCTCTGTAAGTGTAATATCAAGGTTTATGCATAATCCCACTGAGCATCACCTTGGGGCAGCAAAGAGGATTCTACGATATATTTGTGGTACTATTAATCTTGGAATTTTGTATACACATGTATCAAATTTCAGGTTGATTGGTTTCTCGGATAGTGACTGGGCAGGAAGTTTGGAAGATCGAAAGAGCACATATGGGGTCAGGAGCTATAACATGGAGTTCAAAGAAGCAAGATGTTGTAGCATTATCATCCTCGGAAGCTGAGTATGTTGCTGTCACTAGAGCAGCGTGCCAAGCTGTTTGGCTACGCAGATTATTAGCTGATCTTCTGCAATCTCAGGAAGGTGAAACTGAAATTTACTGTGACAACAAAGCTACTATTGTAGACACCTAAAAATGTCTCCCCAAAAGAGTAATCAGTGATGAAACATACCGCGTCTCGCGATTGTTTCGACTTAGAAAAGATGCTTTGAACTCATAAAAGTTGGAAATACGTGAGGTCATACTCGGAAACTATTGAGCAAAGGACAAATAAAAGGGCAAAATCATTTTCTTTTATTTATTTTAATAATTTTCTATTTTTAGGTTTCTTTTCTATTTTTAGGATTTTTAAAATAATTATACTGGTGGTTCTCTTGATTCTACTGTTCATCACACTCTTCACATTTTTCTGAGCTCACCAGTATTTTAGATTATTTTTCTGATTTTTCTATTTTTCTATGATTTTTATAAGTTTTTATACGCAAAAATACAAAAAATACAAATACACAAAAATACCCCGGAAATACGTGGAACCTTCTAGACACTCTAGAACTCCTTGCTTGGAGAGCAAGGGTGTCTAGGTGCGTCGAATCAAAGCGAATCAAGGCAAATCACGTATTAGGAAATAAAATCGGAGGAAATCAAAAATACGCGGAGAATAATCCTGTGTATATACACAGAGTTTGCGTATATACGCAGGTCTCCTGCGTATATACGCAGGGTTTTTCCCTCCTCGTACCTCCTCGCGCCTATAAATACGTGCCTTGCGCATTTCGAGAAGACACACGTCTATTCATTTTCCCCGTCTCTAACTTGCGTATTCACTCTCTCACACTCTCACACACTCTAAATACATACGTTCTTGAGTTCTAGCATCGATTCTGTTTCGATCCAACAAGCGAAATCAAGGTATAACTCTGAGATTACTCACCTAAAGCATCTTTTTCGACTCTTCTTAATTCCTTTTGTCACTTTTAATTTGACTAATTATTATTACGAGTTTCAATTCAATTAACACAATGTAGAAACCAACTCTTGAATCATCTCATGTAAATATGTAGGATTGTCATTAACGTTTTCAAATTCGTTTATCATCATCTTGTCACAATTTATTAGTATGCATATGTTATTGTCAATACTAACAGTTTATTTGTCTCGATTAGCAATTCAATCGAAGGACGATCCTTTTAGTTTACTCTAACAATTTGATTATTCGCAGTGACAAGGTGAGAAGGACACACATGTATACTATTATGCTTTACTAACCTTTGTTTTCATGTTTCGTTTGTACATATTCTATCACACTTGTATATATTGCTTAAAACAGACCGGAATTCAATTGCTTGTCACATTAAAGTCAGATAATCATGGACGACCGGTTTTATAGGCACCTTATTAATATTGACTAATAATCAAGTGATCGCCTTATCCATGGTAGAAGTCATTGTTTGTACATAATAGCAACCCACCTAATAATATTAGATTAGTGCGCTTTCAGAATCAATTCAATAGCTCTTTGAATTCAATTGTTATGATTTATGGAACTACAATGAGACCGAGTAGAGGCCGCTACATGCGGGAAGATTGGGTTACTGATTCAATCCGTACCATGTCCCCAAACCCACACTTTGGTTACTGGACCTATTTGTGGGCCACTAGTTTGGCGCCAATGTTTCGGGCGTCCGTGAATAACCTATATAGGCACGGTGGCGATCCCTTGACTCGACAACACACCCCAACGCATTCACATGCAGATTCCATGGCTCAATTCCATGACACTGAAGCTGAGGTCACGCCCCCCCTAAGCGGGGCGAAGCCCTACAGTTTTTGGCGACTTCACTGGGATAATCACCATTTGGTGAGTGGACAGACTTGACAGTCTCGTAGTTCCATATTCATAACTAATTGAATTTTTGCTTGCGACCCTTCAAATAGGGTCATGTCTTAGACACCTTGGTCTCAATATGGGCATGTTCTATGCTCGAGATCACCTTAAGGGGATTTTACCTTGGTTTCATGTGTGGTAATGGATCACATGGCTAAGGTAAGTCCCATCCGCCCATGCCGCGTATGCACGTGTTACTGGATGCGTGTATATAAGGGGTATCTCGGCCATACATCACCAATGTTGTGGTGGTGAAATTGGACCCAGCTCTACTCTTAGGCGTGGTACACTATCAGACTTAACCAAGCCGACTTATAGCTCACTTAGATCCTGACCTTAGGTGAATAAAATTGGGCTGTGTGTCAATCAATGTGCTTGTTAACTTGTGATCTTCATTCAGTCCAAATTCTTAACCACCAACTAAGCCCAGTCCCTTAATCTATGGTTTAAGACATGAAGTTCGATGATCCATTACCCATTTCAAAGTCAATTTCAATCCAATTCAATTTCAAACTCAATTCGATCCCAATCCAAGAATCTTAAGTCTGACTTAGATTCGACCTTTTGAACCTTAAACCTGAATTAGGTTCAATTCAATCTTAATTCAAGAACCTTAAATCTGAATTAGGTTCAATTCAATTTCAACCTAAGAGCCTTAAATCTGAATTAGGTTCGCTTCAACTTCAATCTAAGAACCTTAAAACTGAACTAGGTTCGATCATAGACTCAACCCTAGGAACTTTGATTCAAGGCTAGCCCATTCAATTTCAAGTGGCTCGTAGGTCTAAGAGGTCCTTAATTCTGAAATAGGCCCATCTTAGGTTTGAATCTTTCTCAAGTCTAGCACCTTAAATTATATTTAGGTCTAGCCCATTCAAGTCCAGTTTCGAGTTCAGTTCCTTAAGCTAGAACCTTAAGACTGAGTTAGGTTCGTTCTTAAAAGTTTTTCAAGTAGATCAATCTTTTGTTTCCGGGTTCTAAAGTGTAATTTCTTGATTTCACCAAGATAGAAAAGACTCGCAACTTGTCTCTGGGGCCTAGAAGAGTAACAAGAAGCCAAGCCCGATGCGCTCCTGTTCATCAAGACATTTCCATGGCAAACATCGAACAACAGCTTAACACTATTCTAGAAAAGCTCGAGGTCGTGAGTTCTCGCCTCGATGCCCAAGAGAAAAGCATTGGGAAATGAAAGAAAAGAAGACCCAGGAAAACCTCTCGAATCTGACGAGGAGGAAGAAGACGATGCTGAGACACCACTCCTTCCTCCGAAGACTGAGACGGTAAAAAGGATGGAGCAACTAGAAAGTTGGTCAAGAGAATGTCCGAAAATTCTGTTCAAGGGCCTCGTGTTGCTGATTATGAGATTAAGGGCCAGCTTCCTAAGAAGTTTGTCATCACTGATTTGCCCAAGTTCAAGGGAACTGAAGACCCAGAAGACCACCTCCGCACTTTCAATATCTCTATGGTCCTTAAAGGAATGAGCAAAGAGTTATTCGCTTCGGTGTTCCCTATTACTTTGGACACCCATCCATCCAGGTGGTTCAAGACCCTGAATCAAACCAAGCTCGATGATTGGGAATATATCAAACAAGAGGTCCTAAAGCAGTACAAGTACAATTCCCAGCTTCCTGTCGTCTCCGTGAACTAGAGGCCACCAAGCAAGGTGAGAGAGAAAATTCTCTACTTTTCTTAATAGATGGAGGAAAAGCTGTTCAAATGACCAATCGACCAAATGAAGAAGATCAGGTTCGCATGGTCATCAAGAACCTTCAACCAAGTATCGAGAGCCACTCAAGTTTTCAACCCATTGATTCATTTATTGGGCTCTACAAGGTTGGCCTCCTAGTTGAGGAAGATGTTCAAGCCCAGAAGTCTAAGGTACAACTCTTCTAACCATCCCGGCTCTTTCAGCAACAAGCTCGAGGACCACAAAGGACATTTTTTCCAATTGGCATGACTTATGAGTAGGCCTTGACAGATTAACTGCAAAGGTGCACTTGCTCCTATTGGACCCACTCCAGATCCTTCAGATGATAAGAAATCTAAGAATTGGAATCCCAATGCCTATTGCAAGTTCCACCAAGGAAGGGCCACACCACTGAGAATTGCATCGTTTTGAAGCATAGGATTCAAGACATGGTTGAAGATGTCGCCTCCCAGTCCCTCCAGCAGCGAAGGATAAGATCAACATTCACACCAGCCCACTTGCTAAACCATGAGTCACCCCAAGGCGTGGGTCATCGATCTGCGCGGCCTTCTCTAGATTGAGTCATAGAGTCCTAGTCCTAGCAATATGTTCATTTCAATTCACTGTCCTTTGAGTCTATGTAGTCTCTTGCTATAAAATAAGCCATGTATGTTTCAGTTTTCATTCATCAATAAAATGATTCATTTGTTTTTGGCAATATTATTTTCTAGTAATTCTATACAAGTCTCAACACTCATTGGCCACAATTGGTTTAATCTAATACCGATTAATTATTGAAATTGAACAATGCCCAAGAGAGGCCTTCTTTCACAGCTCCACCAAAATGACCCCTCCCTTCCATTCCCTTTGTCACATCAAACCAAAATCCCTTGCAACCCTTTGAGCCACAAACACTATCATTTAGCATATCTTTCTTCATCACCCACATCTACCTAACCCTTTGGACAAAACGGTGCGTAGAAAGACACGTACAAAAGAAAGAAAAGAAAAAAAAGGAAGAATAAAATGTAGGTAAAAGAAAAAAAAAAAAAAGCAAAAATCAAAATGCCAGTATACAAAAGTCATCAAAAATGCAAATTCAAAGCCCAGATCAAATAAAAAGCAAGAGTCTAAAAAGCACACTGCGCACCGTGGTTTCACTTCGTGATCATCAAGCCTTTTCAACACTCAAGCCACAACCTCACATTACAACCACAAAAGCCCTCTCACACAAGCATTGTTCAATCATAATCAGAACTATAGTGGTCTGATTCCTTAAGGATACGTAGGAAGCCTCTTCTCGAGGTTCGACCGCATTAACATTAAATCGTTTGAGCCTTTTGAGTGCTTTGACTTGCTAAGAATTCGAAATGGTTTGCCAGTCTAGAACCTGACATAGACTCATGTTTGAACCTACATCATTAGCCAATCTCGCATCTAGCCACATCTTTGACCCTTAGCCACAAATTTGACCCTTTTTATTTCTCGAACCATAGCCTATTCTTTGGTCACCTTCAAGGACTCATTGACTCAATCCCCAAGAAGTAAAGCCACCTGACCTGTTGGGTTAGTACATCTTGTTGGGGAACTCATCCATATAATCTACCCACCTTCCCTATGTTGACTCTAAGCCGTAAACTACATTGTCCCAAAGTCTCGCTAGGGGGCTCGTTGCCATCATGGCCCCTTAATTTCCAGTTGGGGGCTTCTTGTCTCCTAAGGCCTTATTACGTGTTCAGTCTATTGCCATCAAGTGGAAATCATGAAAAATTCGCTTATGGACCCTGTCACTTTCCAATCAAAGTCACTGTCTCGCCGATGTTAATCAAGTCGATGTCAAGTTCAAGTTCAAATTCAAGCTTTAGTCACAAGTCATGTCCGAGTCAAGCCATAGTCTCGTCCAAATGTCACCTTTCTCTAAGTCACTTTTCAAGCAGCACTTTTCTAATAGACCCTTTCAAATTCAAAGACTCTCGCAAATTATGTCTTGAACCAGACCTCGACAAGACCCTTTCAAATTCAAAGACTCTCTCAAATCATGTCTAGAACGAGACCTAGACAAGGCCCTTTCAAATTCAAAGCTCATTCAAATCATGTCTAGAACCAGACCTAGACAGGACCCTTTCAAATCAAAGGCTCACTCAAATCATGTCTAGAACCAGACCTAGACAAGACCCTTCCAAATTCAAAGACTCTCTCAAATCATGTCTTGAACCAGACCTAGACAAGACCCTTTCAAACTCAAAGGCTCACTTAAATCATGTCTAAAACCGACCTAGACAAGACCCCTTCAAATTCAAAGACTCTCTCAAATCATGTCTTAAATCAGATCTAGACAAGACCCTTTCAAATTCAAAGACTCTCTCAAATCATGTCTTAAATCAGACCTAGACAAGGCCCTTTCGAATTCAAAGATTCTTTCAAGTTCTAATTCAATGACTCTTGCCCCTTTCTTAATAACAAGGTCACAAGTTACAGGTCAACATTGCATGCAAATTTCGCTAGCATAAAAACAGACCTATGTCGTCACCAAGGTAGTCCTTAATCCAGAATTAGGGCTATCATTTTCAATCAATGCTCATTTCCTCGGAAAGCATGGGATGCGTCTGCATTTCTCCCAGTCAGGCCGAACGAAGAATGATTGCTCAAGGACTCAGATCGCACGGGAAACGGCTACGGGTAAAACTAACCTTTGTTTTGCAGTACCGGCGAAAAGGGTGACTCAGGATCGCAGAACGTCTTGAGTTGCTCTCCGTCCCGAATCGAATACTTTGACTTTCATCTTACGAGACTATCGTCTCTCCAGACTCAGTCAAAGTGGGCCTTCTGTTAGACACCTAAAAATGTCTCCCCAAAAGAGTAATCAGTGATGAAACATACCGCGTCTCGCGATTGTTTCAACTTAGAAAAGATGCTTTGAACTCATAAAAGTTGAAAATACGTGAGGTCATACTCGCGAACTATTAGAAAAGGACAAATAAAAGGGGCAAAACATTTTCTTTTATTTATTTTAATTATTTTCTATTTTTTAGGTTCTTTCTATTTATTAAGATTTTTAAAAATAATTATACTGGTGGTTCTCTTGATTTCTACTTTTCATCACACTCTTCACATTTTTCTGAGCTCACCAGTATTTAGATTATTTTTCTGATTTTTCTATATTTTTCTTTGATTTTTATAAGTTTTATACGCAGAAAATACAAAAAAAAACAAAAACACAAAAAACCCCGGAAATACGTGGACCCTCTAGAACACTCTAGAACTCCTTGCTTGGAGAGCAAGGTGGTCTAGGTGCGTCAAATCAAACAAATCAAGGCAAATCACGTATTATGGAAATAAAAAATGGAGGAAATCAAAAAATACGCGGAGAATAATCCTGTGTATATACACAGAGTCTGCATATATACCAGGTCTCCTGCGTATATACGCAGGTTTTTTCCCTCTCGTACCTCCTCGCGCCTATAAATACGTGCCTTGCTCATTTCGAGAAGACACACGTCTATTCAATTTTCCCCGTCTCTAACTTGCGTATTCACTCTCTCACACTCTCAAACACTCTAAATACATACGTTCTTGAGTTCTAGCATCGATTCTGTTTCGATCCAACAAGCGAAATCAAGGTATAACTCTGAGAATTACTCACCTAAAGCATCTTTTTCGACTCTTCTTAATTCCTTTGTCACTTTAATTTGACTAATTATTATTACGAATTTCAATTCAATTAACACAATGTAGAAACCAACTCTTGAATCATCTCATGTAAATATGTAGGTTGTCATTAACGTTTTCAAATCGTTTTCATCATCTTGTCACAATTTATTAGTATGCATATTGTTATTGTAAATACTAACGCGTTTATTTGTCTCGATTAGCAATTCAATCGAAGGACGATTCCTTTTAGTTTTACTCTAACAATTTGATTATTCGTTACATAGACAAGTGAGAAGGACACACAGTAACTATTATGCTTTACTAACCTTTGTTTTCATGTTTCGTTTGTACATATTCTATCACAATTGTATATATTGCTTAAACAAGACCGGAATTCAATTGCTTGTCACATTAAAGTCAGATAATCATGGACGACCGGTTTTATAGGCACCTTATTAATATTGATATAATCAAGTGATCGCCTTATCCATGGTAGAAGTCATTGTTTTACATAATAACAACCCACCTAATAATATTAGATAGTGCGCTTCAAGATAATTCAATAGGCTCTTCGAATTCAAATTGTTAATGATTATGGAACTACAATGAGACCGAGTAGAGGGCCGCTACATGCGGGCGGATTGGGTTACTGATTCAATCCGTACCATGTCCCCGAACCCACACTTTGGTTACTGGACCTATTTGTGGGGTCACTAGTTTGGCGCCAATGTTTCGGGCGTCCGTGAATAACCTATATAGGCATGGTGGCGATCCCCTTGACTCCATAACACACCCCAACGCATTCACATGCGGATTCCATGGCTCAATTCCATGACACTGAAGCTGAGGTCATGCCCCCCCTAAGGCGGGGCGAAGCCTTACAACTATCTCCATGGCAAAAAATCCAGCTTTTCACAGCAGAACTAACCACATTGATTTTCGTTTTCACTTGATTAGAGACTTGGTTTTTAGAGGTGAAACAATTCTGAAGTACTGTAACACAAATGAGCAGATAGCTGATGTTCTTACAAAGTCATTGACACAAGCTAAGCATTACTATTTTTGTACAGCTATGGGAATTGCAGAATTTGAAGCAGGGGGAGTGTTTGACTAAGTTAGTGCTTCAAATGTGTTAGGTGCCATGTTTTCGTTTAGTGCAGTTAGTGGATTAATAAGTAAAGTAATGTTTGTTATTTAATTAAGCATTGTTAGTGGGCTAGTGGGTCCATGTCTTTCCATTTGGTATGCCACGTTTTTAGTGGGTTGTTATTCTATTTCCTTATTTAAGCTTGTATCTCATTTTATTAGTGAAATGAATCAGTTAAAGCATTTGATAAATTCTTCCAAAATTACTATCTTTCCTTTACTTTTACCAACAAAAATATCAGTATTTGGAAAATACTTCGCTTTGAAAACTCTACTCAAGATAGAATACGAGTGTTGTATCATGCGCCAAATCTGCCTCCACAAAAGTGCCTAAATAAAACATTTAGGTGTCGAAAACCTATTCCTCCCATGACCTGAAAAGTGCACATTTCATCCCAACACTTCCAATGCATACTATAGATACCTAAATTTGTCCATAGCCCAAGAAGGCCGATGATAAGACACCCCTTGCAACGTACAAGCTGAATTAAGAGAGCTTGGGCCCTAATAGACCATAAAAAGGCAAGTTTTCACTACACCGGACAAATGTTTCCACACCAAACCACCCTTAAAAATGATTTTAAAATTCCAAATAATTTTTACTTATTTTAAAGCATTTTTCTATAATTTTTCGGAATTTTGATGAATTTTTTAAGTATTTTTGGCATTTTTTGGAAATTTCAGCAATTTTATTAATTTTACGATAATTAATTATATTTTAAAAAAAATTCCAAAATTCAAGAAATTTTACCACAATTCACCGTTTTTTAAGAAATTTGTTGCAGATTTTTGCATAATTTTTGGACTTGTAGAAAAATAGTTTTGAATTTACGAAGCAAAAACGCGCACCCGAGAAAAACCGCTCGTTCCGGAAGCTTCCGGAGCATTCCAGAACGTGGGGACCACTTGGATTGCTCCCCAAGGCAATCCACTTTCATCCTCTAGGTTCCCTTGCATGATTGTCCAGTTTCAATGCACTGAATCAATTTTTTCCCAAACTAAAACCGCACAAAATAAGACAAGTCGAGCAAAAAAGGGGGGAAAAAAGCCTGGGTAGTATTACGCCCAAGTTGGGCACTATTACGCCCAAAACGTTGCCCCCACACTCCGTTTGCCTATAAATACGAGGCCCCGGGTTCCCCCATTTGCGACATACACACCTCAGATACACTCTCTGTCGTTTTCTCTCCTCTTTCTCTCTCTAAAACTCTCTCAGAATTCATCAAGCACTCACACAAATTATTTTTCATTTCAAATACAATTTCAAAGTTCTTCAAGGGTTCTTTAAGGTTCTTAAGGGTTCTTCAAAGGTTCTTAATGGTTTTAAAGGGTCCAAAGCATCGTTCTCGATCGAAAGCTCCGTGTTGCAAGGTTAGTATGACGCCAATATCTCAATTTCCTTACACCCTTTTACATACTTGTTAGAAATTTTACTTTATATGAAATTAGCATGTAATCTTGATTAAAAACTACTCGACATGAATTAAAATCGACAATAGGTAAACTTTTAATTCTTGTTGAATGCTTGCATGCTTGCAAATCAAACTATTATTATGTCTTCAATAAGACCGGCAAATTACATGTTCTGACGCCTAATAAGACTAATTCTTAGACAAATTGGCTTTTAGGCACCTTGAATACGGATCTAAACAACACATGTCGTAAAAACAAATTATTCCTATATGCATATATTTCTATTAAACAACCCGCCTATTAATTTGCATGCTTATTGTTAAAACTGAAATATCTTTGTTGTTGTATTTTTGACAATGGAATTGCAATGATCGAGTAGAGGCCACTAGACGCAGGGGGGGTGTTGTGCACTACTTTGCCTTTACCCTTGTCTTGTAATCCAGACCTTTGGTGCACTACCAGACATGGAGTCTTCCGCCTTGCTTTATGCAATTAAAGGCAAGGCTTAAACCGGGTTCCACATCTTCCCGAAAGAAGTGCGGTGGCGACTTCCTTTACTCGTTTTCGAGTATAAACACACAACTCCAAGCATACTCACACTATGCAAATGTAGGAATTCAATTCTAGCACAACTCGAGTCATCAACTAATTGTACCCCACGGAGTAAAGGGACCGGACCTAGTCCGGCCCGGTGATGCCCCGACGCCCGTATAATTTTTGGCGACTTCACTAAAGTTATTATCTTTAGTGATGTGTGGAGAATACTCGAAATGTCATGCGAATTCAGCGTCTTAGAGATGACATGTGTTAGGCATCCTGCACTACACGGTACTTAGGTCGTTGGCACTCAATATCTGCTTTTAGGCATCACATCTCGTATAAGTGTGTTCTACACTTGAGTCAAGACCGGGGAAGGGAACTTGCTTAAGATTGGCGCAGGTGCACTACCTATGTAACCAATTCTTAAGCATGATGCCCATCTCCACCATGACGCGCGTTTGCGTGCCCTACAAAGCCGTAATGGTTTAGACCTCCTTTGATCATCACAGCAGGCTGGATGTGTTAAGGACCGTTCTAGGCCTAGTCATGGGACCCTTTTGGACACCCGAATTGACTCGTTTGAAAACGCAGCAACAGACTCTAGGTGGCAGGACTGTTTCTTTTTCATTTTGCATATAGGGCTCCTGCTAGTGTGATGACGTGCTATGTGTTTTTAGCTAACTCAGGACCTTATCTTTTCATACAAAACGACAAATGAGTGTTGTATGAGTCATGTAACAGTCTCATATAGCAAATGGTCATTCCTTAGGTGTCATAATATCGAAACGGTTGTAACTAGGATCTTTTAGGCTTTACGTCTTTTCCATTGCTATTGGAAACGAGCTCCAAAACTCGTAATTCGCCTTAAAAAAACAAAAAAATTAAAAAAAGAAATTCAGAAAAATGAGCAAAAAAATTGAAAATAAACAAAGGCGAAAAGCGAATTTTGGCGTTCTTGCATTTTTATTTTCAGTCAAGACAATAGACAAGGAATGATCACTATTAGACCACGCATTGAGTCTAATTAAGGAAGCAAGTCATTGCTTTTTTTTTCTTCTAAAAATCGAGTCTAATACACTCTAATGCAGGATAGAGTCAACTACATAGCAACTTAAAGGGTCGGCAAGGCACGATTTACCAGTCCCTATTCCTTTGCACTAAAGGATTGTTCAGCACCTTAAGGCTAGGACCTCCAATTGCTCACATCCACAAATGGGTGAAGAAAGAAACAACGCTTGCACCATTGTTGAAATTCAATCGAGACTTACTTCTCTCGAGCAAGCAATTGCCTCACAGTTCAACCTAGTCAACATGGTTCTCAACACAATGGCTAATGAACTTGAGGTCCTTAAATCTAAGGTGCACTCATTAGAAGTAACAAAGAAAGAGATAGCACAACAAACTATTGGTGGCCCTTCACCAATTTAGATTGAAATTGGGGGACGACTAAGATTTCTAAATAGATGCGAATACACTACTTTGGGGATGAGCAACAAGTAAGATTTTTAGAAACTCTTCTCTCAAGGCTTAATCACTCCAGTGGGCCCAACCCCAGATCCACCAATTGACAAAAGGTCCGCAAAATGGGACAAAAGCAAGTATTGTGAGTACCATTGTAGTCATGGTCAGTCTTTTGAAGAGTGCATTTATTTTAATGATCGCATACAAGACATGATTGATGAAGGCCACCTTCTTATCCATCCTAAGGGTAAGAAGTCAAGCATCTGAGGCAAAGCAGTCACCCGCAACACCCGCGGTTACCAACAAAAGGCGAAAATAGCAAGAGTCAATAAATCTCTAGCATAGGTTGAGTCGCAGAGTCCCTTCACCTAGATTTACATTTTCCTTTCTTTTCCTTTTTGTCGAGTCTATGTCAATAAGGAATAAAAGTCTTGTCATCACATTAGCCTTCTACATTAATAACATTTCTTTTTCTTTTAACATTCATTTCTTAGTCTTTCATATGCTTCAACTTCAATGATGAAATGTTAATTAACACATGACCTCACATAAAAGCAAAATAATAAATTTTGAATAAATTGGACAAGCTCGAGAGGCCTTCTTTCATAGCTCCACAAAAACAGCCTTCTCCCTCCATACACCCTATCACAAGTACAAATCAAAGCAAAGTTCCTTGCAACCAATTTGAGCCTTCTTAGGTAATCAAACACAAAATAAGCCAATTTCTTTTCATACCTATATCATCCTACCCTCTAAGGTGCCAAAGCGGCACGAAGCAAAGCAAAGCAAATTTGAAACCAAAAACAAGCTGTGGTTTAGATAATACAAAAAGATAAAAGAAAGTGAAAGAGAGAGAGAGAGAGAGATAACCAATAAAAAAAAGTCAAAAAGAAAACTTTCAGCCACAAAGAGCGATAAAGTCTAGCCTAGCTTCGCACATTTCAAAGTTCATAAAAGAAACATTAAAGCAAAATGTAAAGGCGAACATACTTCGCAGCAAGTTTGCCAAAAGCCTCACACCCCACACGCATCCTACATTACAACCAAAAAAGCCCTCTCTAAATGAGCATTGTCCAAGCCTAGCTAGGCCGATTCCCCACAAGGTTTCGTCTTAGGAAAAATGAGGCATCACTTGCACACACGACCTCACGAACTACGATTAGTCTGATTCCAGTTGGATACATAGGTAGCCTCTACCCGAGGTTTGACAAAATTAATAAAAAAATAAAGAGGACATTCTCATCGTCGTGTTAGTTTGATTTTTCTAGAAGTTTGAAGCACGATTTCTTTTTAGTTTAGAACTTGACATAGGATCGAGTTTGAACCAGAATCTTTTAGCTAGGTACATCAATCCCCTCATTGTGTCACCCATAGTCACAAAACTGATTTCCTATTGTTTCATAGATCTCTTGACTTTTTTCTATAACCCTTAGGACTCTCTTACTCTTCCTCATGCAATCATAAAGTCAGGCTCTTACTCATCTAGTCAAAATTGTGCATCAATCAGCTCCAACAAGCTCGGGGGGCTTTGCTTCAATAGTGTCATGTCTAGCATAAAGTCCACTTCTCAAAGTGTGGGGGGCTTACATCAACGAATAAGTCCTCATTCCTTGTTCCTTTCTCGAAGGAGCAATAGTCTCAAGTTTTTGAGTTGAGTGGTCACAACCAAATCTAGAAGCAGCAGACATGCTACATCAATGGTAACTATAATAAGGTTGGGGGCTTGCAACATCATTAGAGTCTCCATACACAAAATTGAATCTACAAGGCACGGTCATAGTTCGTTGAAGGCCTTACATTGGCATAAGCATTCTTTTCTCGAGGGAGCAACAAGCTTAAGTTCCTGACTTAAGTATACATCATGGAAAACCTTAAGCATGCATCCTTAGGCAAATGCATCAATACTTGAATCCAACAAGTTTTGCAACAATCTCCGCACTACCACTCAGATTCATTGGGGGCTTATGACAAAAGAAGCAAGCTCCATGCATTTGAAGCGCATCCAACTTAATTAGATCAAGGAGATTAGGCGCTTCATATGCATAAAACGTATTCGTCACCGTGCTCAACCAATGTCATTCTCTTCAACAAGTAACAATTTCAAGTTCATGACTTGAGTCAGCACCATGTCTCAGCATATCAAAACTAGAGGCTCATGACAGAATGGGGAGACCTATAGGCAGCTCATGACATTTGCATGATCACTCCTACAACACTAAGCATGGAAGGATCAATGAAGATTCAGCAGTACCCTAGGTCCAATTCCTTGCCAACCTTACAACTACAACAAGTGTAAATCATCTCAACATCGCAAAAGACTCCAGACATTAAAGATCCCTGCACCGCAAAGGTTCATCTGTAGCATTTTCACAACACAAGAGGTCCTTTGTCATAATTCGGGGGGCTACCATTTCACCAATGATAGCCCCAAAATGCCTCTTTCAACACAACTCGCTAATGAAGCTTTCATCTCAACATGCTGGGGGCTTGATCCCAAAACTTTAGTCAAAGAAAACTCTATCTTGCGTGTATTTTCAAAACCTACTTTAACTTATATTTGCTTCCTTGACTAAGTGGTTAATAAAAGCCATTGCACTACACCAAAATCATTGCACTACGGTCCTTACATGATAGGTCAAAGCCGAGTTGACTTGTTAGTCCATAGACAAAACAAAAAAGTTGTAAAAGAGTCAAGTCAATGCATCATGTCGCATGCAAGATGCATGCATAGAGTTAGTCATCTCACAAAAGCACCAATACAAAATTCAAACAAGTCAACTCAAGCTCAAGGATTCTAAGCGAGTCCAAAACTAAACCAATGCAAAGCTAGGGTCCACCTTTATGTGCAAATTTTTGCAGGTACATAGCAGGGAGGCTAACCCTAAAGCAAAGCAAATCACGTTCTCACTAGCATCGCGCAATTTAGTAAAGCCAAGTTTCGTGTAAGCTACAGTCCAGCATCTAACGTAAGCAAGGGATCAGGGCATCTACTCAAGCATTTAGCTCCTTTCCTAGTAAACAAGGATTGGCTTCCTGAGCCAAGCACAATGTATTGGGGGCTGACTTCTGGATATCAATCGGCTTTGCCAAGTAAACATTCAMAAGATACCAATACAAGTACAGGAATCCCGCACTTGAGTGCGTTGGGGTAATGTTATCGAATGGGGAATCGCCATTGTGCCTATGCAAGTTAATCACGGACGCTCGTAACATTGGTGCCAATTTAATGGCCCCATTGTCTGATCCATTAACCAAGTCGTGGGTTCGAGGAAATGGTACGGAAAGAATCATTAATACAATCCGCCCGCATGTAGCGGCCTCTACTCGGTCACATTGTAATTCCATTCGATCAAATTCATTGAATACACAATAACTTAGCAATTTTATCCTTAGGAAGCGATCTAGCCTTAGCAATCTATTAAAGGATGAGTTTCTATTATGCAAAAACCACTACCTATCCTAACTATTGTGATCACTTCAAATTAATCAAACTAATAAGGTGCTTAAATTCAATTTGTCCATGATTAATCTGAATTTAATGTGATTCAACAATTTTAGGTCTTGTTTAAGCAATAAAAAATTGATTTCATGCATAAACAATATCAACATACAAATAAGATGATGGTTAATATGTAATAATAGAAAACTCAAATACTCAAATCAAACTTACCTTGCTTCACTATCAATCACAAGAGAAAACAAAGGTTAGTTAATCAAAAACTTTGCTTCAACTTGAATCGCTTATCACAACAAAAGAGATTGTTAGCATTGACAATTGCGATAAAGCGAAAACGATTGAAAACTAATGAATTTACATGATTGAAATTCAAAAAGCGAAATTCTAATTCATATGACTTAAATTCAAAAGCTAAACTAAAATGTTAAATAAAAACAATAATAAAAAGTAAAGAGAAAATTGAATTGAATAGCCTCAGAATTTGTACCCTGTATCGCAAAGAAACGTCTCCGAAAGTAGCGACGGATTTGAGAACCTTAGATTTGATGAGTGATTTGTGAGAGAGAATTTTAAGAGTTTTGAATTGCCTTAAACACAAGATAATTCGTTCTTTGAATGTTAATTTTTGTTGATGTTCGATTAAGCACTGAGAGCATGTATTTATAGGAGTGTGGGAAAAGATAAGTAAAAAACGATATATGAAATACAGATGCAACCGTATATAATGTTTTACGTACAGCTCTGTTTGAGGCATGCCATATACCGTTGGAAAGATCTCAATCTCTAGTTTCCAAAAAATTTTGTCTCGCATCAAAATTCCTTGTAAAATAAAAGTTATTAGCAAAATAGTGATAAGTATCAGCCCAACCGTATATACGGTCCAAAGAACCGTATATACGGTAAGCACATCCGTATATATGTTAGGGGACCGTATATATGGATCGGCTGACGTGGCTGCTGATTGGATGGCGACATCAGCGATCCGTGCTTAATTATTTATTCTATCTATCTTTTCGTTTGGGAATTAATATCCTTGTTTTTGCATCTAATCTACTATCCAATTAACCTTTATCCACTTGTGGATAAATATGATTAATCTTCTAGACTATTCCAGACTATTCCTGATTTTTCTGAATTCATCTTCGAATTTCTGAATTCATTTATTTTCGAAAATCATTTTATAAAACTAGTAAAAATCATAGAAAATCAGAAAAATAATCTAAAAATACTGGTGAAATCAGAAAAATGAGAGGAACAAGAAAGTGGAATTTAGAAAAATAACCTGCCGAAGATATTATAAACAAATCCTAGAAATAAAGAAAAAGGCCTAAAAATAGATTTAATTAATATAAGTACTTTCTGCCTATTATTGTGCTCTCGGCGTATGATTTCAAACTCAACTTTAATTCAATTTGTGCAAATGGATGTGTCTTTATGGATATGGTTTATGGATTTTGTCGCAACTTTCGAAATCAAATCTATATCGATATATCGTACTTTTCCTCATCGTCTATTCATTTTGGGGAGACACTTTTTCGGTGTCTACGGAAGCCCCCACTTTGTCTAAGTCTGGAGAGAAGCTTTTTCTCGTAAGACGAAAGTCAAAGTCTTCGATTCGGGACGAAGGATAACTCAAGACGTTCTACGATCTCAAGTTATCCTTTTCGCCGATACCTGCATAACAACGGTTAGTTTTACCTGCTACCGTGCCCCATGCGGCTGTGTTCCCTCGGAAGCGCCTAGATCCTTGGGCGATGTTGTGTAAAGATTTCCTTTGATTAGTAGAAACCTTCGGATATCTCCCTTCGGTTAGTAGACGCCTAGGGTCGCTAATGATGTGTATGAATTTCCTTCGGTCAGTAGAAACCTCCGGATGTCCCCTTTCGGCTAGTAGAAGCCTAGGGGCGCCAATGATGTTTGTGAATTTCCTCCGGTTAGTAGAAACCTCCGGGTGTCTCCCTTCGGCTAGTAGAAGCCTAGGGGCTCCAATGATGTTTGTGAATCTCCTTCGTTTAGTAGAAACCTCCATATGTCTCCCTTTGGCTAGTAGAAGCCTAGGGGCGTCAATGATGTCTGTGAATCTCCTTCAGTTAGTAGAAACCTCTGGATGTCTCCCTTCGGCTAGTAGAAGCCTAGGGGCGCCAATGATGTCTTTGAATCTCCTTCGGTTATTAGAAACCTCCGGGTGTCTCCCATTTGCTAGTAGCAGGCTAAGGGCGCCAATTATGTTTGTGAATCTCCTTCGGTTAGTAGAAACCTTCGGATGTCTCCCTTTGGTTAGTAGAAGCCTAGGGGTGCCAATGATGTTTGTGAATCTCCTATGGTTAGTAGAAACCTCCAGTTGTCTCCCTGCGGCTAGTAGAAGCATAGGGGCGCCAATGATGTTTGCGAATATCCTTTGGCTAGTAGAAACCTTCGGATGTCTCTCTTCGGCTAGTAGAAGCCTAGAGGCGCCAATGTTGTGTAAATATCCTTCAGTTAGTAGAAACCTCCGGATGTCTTCCTTCGACTAGTAGAAGCCTAGGGGCGCCAATAGTGTATGAATATCCTTCGGTTAGTAGAAACCTCCAGATGTCTCCCTTCGGCTAGTAGAAGCCTAGGGGAAAAGAAGCAGTTATACATTGTGTGTTATTCTTGATGTTGTATTGATGAAGGTAGGGTTGATGTGTTTGTTTGAGAATCTAATACTCAAATTTCGATGCTTCAAGATCACATAATAGGCTTTGTGAGTTACTTTTTACCTCATAAAGACCTTAAAATTGTGTCTCAAAGATCATATATGCAATATTTTGGCTTGAAATGTTCGAAACTAGGTAAAAATGGGTTATGAACATCCTTGACTCATGGATTGAACTCGTTTGCAGGGAGTCAGATTCCTCAGATGATGCATATGGAGTCTGTTCCATTATTCCTAGTTCCAATCATAGGAACAAGTGGACTGCTTGGTTATGGAGTCGGTTCCATTATTGCTCGTTCCAGTCATAGGAACAAGTGGACTGCCTAGTCAGATACGAGAGTTGCTGGATGAGGCTCCAGAGTCAATGGCATGCTACTCGTTCTTTGCCTCTTGATTCCATAGGAGTAAGACTCATTTGCTTTGTCTTTTGTTTCGCCTTTTGATTCTTGTTCGCTCTTTTTGGTTGACTTGACATTTGTGATGTCATAGTTCAATCGGGCTGGATCAGAGTGTATAATCAGGCCCGTACAGAGGCGCGGAAGGTCAGCAGACGCGCGTGCCACTGCCTTGATGTGCGTGCGCTCACTTTTGCTTCTGCCTCAACCTGCCAACTTTTTGAACTTCAAACGGCTATAACTTCGCGCATGGTGCTTGGAATGTAGCCTATTATATACTGTTGGAAAGCTCTCGGAGTCTACTTTCAAACGCAAAATGTCTCACCTTCAAATGTTAATTGCACAGAAAGATATGGCTAAAAGAATCTATTAGTGTACAAGTTCAAACACTTTAAGGCTCAACCTTCACAAATACAACCACGCCGAAACGTAATAAGGTACAACACTAGCACACACATGCTTAGGAAACTTGCAAACACTCACAACACTTGAAATTGAGTGTAAGAATAGAAAAGAAGAGAAATCAAGTGAAAAACCATTAAAAAAACTACTAAAAACCAACAAAATTACATAAAGCTTTACAAAGTGGAAAACTAACTAAAAGGCTAGTGAGATGATATCGAAAACACACAAATTGGCCAAAATGGGGAAGAAATAAGTTCCTAAATGTGACCATTTTTGGCACTTATCAACTCTTCCTAACTAGGACCTTTGCGCGTCCTCGAGCAAAGTGAAACAAAAGCAAAGAAAGGAAAGCAGAAAATATACACTAATTCAATTTCGTAGGAATCACGATCACTTTTAGCAACTAGTGACAAGCCCTTTAAATCCTCAAATCGCTAAGAAGGACAAGGATGGTCTCATGAGGGTTTCCAAAGAGAAGACCCACAACTCCATAAATAAGAAGAAATCAAGGCAAAGGTATTCGAAAACACAAGGAACACATATGGAAAAACAAAAGGAAAATGAAAATGTGGATAGAAAAACAAAATGTGCCTTACATTGGTTTTTTCAGACTTAAGGGACACTAGTAAGTATTAAGGATGTCCCCCCAACTAGAAGTCAAGCAAGTATCAAATAGATATCACGAATTGTGTGCAACTTTCAAAGCTTGCAATAAATCAAGTCATTCCACTCMCTTCCTCTCTCCAAAGCGACCCTCCTTGGCTTTAAGACAAACCAAGCTCGGTGACAACACATAGCTCAAAGAAAGAGCTCAAAGAATAGCATAGAGAAATCTTTAGAGTGAGGTTAAAGCACATTGCACTATACATTTATGAAGAACACTTTTGTTACTCAACTCTCAAAGTCAAAGGTCTTTCCGGGTTGTAATGTACGTAGACTAAAGGTTGGGTGAGGAATAAAGGTATTTGGCTTGTGGTGGTATACCTACATAAGTGAAGTTTATAAACATTAAACGAAACTTTGGGGATTGAGGTGCCCCAATTCACATCACTCACACACTTGGGAGGCAAGTTTATAGCACACTTGTTTTCTCCCATACAACTTGCTACACTTTGAACTATTTCCCCTTTTTGTGCATGTTTTTGGATTTTTCTTTATTTTTCTGTTTTTTTTCATGCACTTGGGAATAACTTTGCAATACTATTGCATTCCACTTACACTTTACAACACTTTTAGGCTTTATATATTTAGCCTATACAAACACAATAATCACACTTCACTTGTCTTCTAAAGGTCAAAACATGTGAGAATTTGGCTATGAGGTACGTAATGTGGCTAACAAAGATAGGAAAGCTCAAAGGGGTGCCAAAGGTGAATGAAAACCCAAAATTCGTGATATCTATTTCCCAAATACGTATGTGGAAAAAGAAATAAAAAGGCAAATGAAAAAGGGAAAACAATTTGGACCCAAAACCCAAAATGATTGCCTTATTATTCCTTAAGTAGTTCGGTCTATATCTCGGAAAGCCACAAACAAATAGATTAGGAAGGAGTCTAGTGCAAACACTCAACGTTTTGTGGATTTTGACTTGAATGTGCCTACTTGGCTCTAGGAGAATACACACAACTCACAAGGTCTCAATTATAAATAATAATCACCAAGCTAGGTTTCCTATCATTTACCAAACTACGCCCGGCTTGGTTAGAAAGCTCACCACCTCGAAAATATCTCATGCGTTGTTTATAAAGCATGCCAATCAAATAGATACATAAGAAGAGAACTTCATGACTTGTAATTGAAAAGAGTGGTGATTTGAAAATTTTGGACCTTGCAAGCTTCTTGGTTAAGGGAAAAATGAGTTTCTTAAAACTTAAATCCCATCCAATATCCATATCCATATCCATATCCAAGACACAAAACATAGCTTAGCACATTGCCTTGAAAACAAAAAAGAACGAAGAGAAAGAAAACAAAGAAAAACAAAAAGGAAAAGCAAAGGAAAATCAAAATATTTTTGGCCTTTTTTGCATTTTTCGATTCTTTTGTAATTTTTCCAACTTTGTACCTAGAAATACAAAGGTACACAACATATATATACAAAACACAAAAATAAAAAGGATAATCCTAGGAAAATAAAGGCAAACTTAGAGATACGGTTCACACTACAATACTTATCAGATCATCCCCTTATCAACTTCAAATCAACTTGACCGAAGTCAAGGACACTATAAGAAAACCTCAAGGGGGAATCCAACAACCGCCATGCAAACAAATAAAGTAAAATCGTCGTAGGGGCAGCCCCTACGACGTCGCAAGCACATAATCCAAGATGGTAGTACCTCCAAGTGTAAAAGAAAAAAACTAGAATCTAGCCACATAAATTACAATAAATAAAGAGATGGAGTTAGAGGAAACTTACAAAGCCGCATCAAAGTAAACATAATAATCACAAGAGCCCAAACCGGCTCACATCCAAGCTTGCGATCCCAAAAGTAAAAAACTAACTGCAAAACACAATAACACAAATAACACAAAAACCAAATATATGCAATATATACAATAAATACACAACAAAGCAACAAAGAGTGACACATTTGTGGAACTCTCCCCCCCCCCCCAAATAGAATGGAACTCCATCTCGGAGTTCAAAAGGAACATGGAGGGAAGGAAAAGTACCACAAATGCGCACTAATTTTGATCCTCCCCATTTGGAGGGTTGGGAACCGTATTTGGATGGAAAGGCCAACCACTCAAATCATACCCCGCCGAAATATTTAGTTCGGATGTGTAGGTGCGGCTAGGGTCCCAATCATAATGGAGAGAGGTAGGTGGACCGTGAGATTCCCAACCACCGTAGTAGTTGGAAGGAAGTTATAGTTGGGGTCGGTCATCCTATCTCTCACCTTAGTGGGATCAAAGGGGAAGGAAGGGTCTCCTCGAAAATCACAACCTCTCATTTGATGGTAATCAAAGGGAGGGACTACTCTTTACTCAGGGGCGTTGGTATCCAACGTCCCTGGGTCTTGCCAATACAGATATACTCCTCCCTCACGGGCAATTGAATTGCCATCATCGTCCACTATCTCCGGGTTCTAATTTGGGAGTGGTCCCAATTGGGTCGGAGAGTGTGGATAATTGAGGTAAGGGGGAAGTATACCCTCATCTACATCCTTTTGAAAATTTTGAAATTCAGAATAGGATGGGTTGGCCAAGGCCGTTTCTAAAACCCTACTAAGCCTTTCCACATTTTTAAACAAATCATTAAACTTTGTAAGAAATTATTAGGGAAGGGCTAGTAGGAGTAGTAGTAGTAGTAGAAGAAGTAGGAGGGCTTCTTCTTCTTCTTCTTCTTTGAAATATTGAGACCCCTTGACCGCCCTACATACTATACCCTCAACCGCGGTGATCTTCCCAATTTATTGCTGAGAGAAAAGAAAATTGGGGCAAAGACTCAGTGAAAATACCGGATGCCCGCATAGATGATCTTGGAAGAGCGGGAGTTGTTTTAGAAGTCCACCACTCCTCTAGTAATCTCGCCCCAAAAAGCTTGTTGCTTGAATCCTCAGACGGATGAGTAATTCTTCAAATTTTTTATTTGTGCCGAATGGTCAAACCCAAGAAGTTGGTTCAATTGCGCAATGGTCAACGTATAGGTTTTGTTGAACATGCAAAAATGAACCATTTCACCCTCCTCGTTGTGAGTGAAAGTTGACATTAACTCAAGAGTGAGTTAAGGATATGTCAAAGGTGGAAGGATAGTCACCGGGTCTTTCTTGAACACTTGAGGCACATATTTTGTGAGAATTTAAACATTGAAGAGCGAACTCACTCCCACATTTGCCAACAACTCCTTTGCATGGGTCATGATCCCGAATTCCTCACAAGTGGGAGGATGGCAAAAGCTCGTTGTTTTGACTCTTCGAGACCGGAAAGAATCAACCCTTTGCAAAAACTCACTGTTTGCCCGTATATCATAAGTCCTTGGCACCATTGGGGCCGTAGAAAACAAGTCATCCTCCTCTTTTCTTGGACGACGAAAGGAGGAGGAAGGCTCGTTTGTAGCGGTCCTTGCCTTCTGGGAGGTTTTTCGGCTAAAGATGTTTAGTCCCAAACTCATGTTAGATATGTGCCTACAAGCCAAGAATAGTAAAAAGATCAAGCAACCATTATATGAAACAACAACCACTCAATCTCACATCAACAACTCCGTCACATTCAATATTTTTCCACCAACAACAACTTCTTTTTATGACAAGAACCCAATTCAAATAGTTTAAATAAATAAATAAATAAGGCTCCCTCTTATTTTACAACCTCACTAAAACTAAACCCACTCATGAAATTTTCTTTCATAATTAGCTTTAAAGAACAAATTTCAATATATAGAAGCATTCCCAATAAAAAAAAAGGGAAAGTGTCATGCTAATACAAAATCAAATTTTCCACTTAAATTCATTTTTCTCTCTATTTTTAGAAATTTTTGCCAAAATTGTTTTTTGGATTTTTCGATTTTCTTGCTCTTTTCTTTTTCCAAAGCTCACTAGTAACAAAGAAGTGGAAATGTAACTTTGATCTTTAATTAATATGAAACATAAAATTGGGCATGATTTTAAATATTGAACATGTAAAAATTTAAACCAATACTAACATAATTCAAGCATACTAACAAAAATCAACCAAAAATTCAAACCCTGATTTAACATGAAAATCACACATAAACTACTTCAGAAATGAAATTTCTCACTTGAAATAAACAACCAAACTCACATTATAAACACACATACTTCCCAATTATGCAGGAAAGCTCAACTAATTAACAATCTAAGCACATAGCAATCATGGAAAAACTTGAAAATTTAACAAACCAAGCATCCAAATTCAATGACAATTCTAAAAAATGATTAAGAGAAAGGATTAGAGAATGTGACCAAGCTTGAAAACCAAAAACTTGAAAGATTTGCTAATACTCCAAGCAAAAACACACGAAATCCAAAGTGCACAGATTTGAAAATTAATTGAGAGGAAATGTAGAGGATGAAATTTTGTGAAGTTTGGTAAAAATTTTGTGAGATTTGGTGAAGAAATGAGTGATATATGAGGATTTGAAATTTTGAAAATCTGAATAAAAATGGTGTTTTGGGTTTGAAGATGGATGAATATGTGAATGAGTATGATTGAATAAAATGATTAATGAAGAAATTTAAAACATAAGGGGGAGTGAGGGGTGAGCCGTGAGTGTGTGTGAGGTGGGGGTTGTGCGGTCGAAGTGGGGTAGGCGGTAGGAATAAAAGAAAAGGGAAGAGAAAAAGAAATAGGAAAATAAAAGAGGGGAAAAACGTGAGAGAGGGGGGATTTTTTTCTTAGAAAAAAAACTAAACCTTCTTTTTATTTTTACTCCACTACAGAAAAAAGGTCGTATAGCAACGGAAGTTTAGGGACGGATTTTTGAATCCGTCCCTAATCTAAGGACGAATTTCTGATTCGTCCCTAAATTTATAATTTTGTTTAGAGGCAAAAAGAGTGGGAAATTTAGGGACAAATTTTAATTTTCCGTCCCTAAATTTGCAAGTTACGGATTTTCAAGTTAGAGGCAAAAAAATATTGAAATTTAGGGACGAATTTTCTTAAATCCGTCCCTAATTCAAGGATGGATTTCAGAAATTCCGTCCCTAAATTTGTAAGTTACGGATTTTCAAATTAGAGGCAAAAAAATTGAAATTTAGAGACGGATTTTCATTTCGTCCCTAAATACCCTACTACCTTAACCATTACACACCGTATAAGAAAAATCTTAAATTTAGCGACGGATAATAGAATTCGTCCCTATTTTTAATGACGGATCTTGATAATCTATCTCTAATTTTGGGAAGGATTCTAAAATGAGAGAGAGATATAAAGGGTTAGTCGAAAGCATAGAATCAACATATTCAATGGAATGAGAGAGATAGTGAACCAAATTGCTTTTTCCACCCTTGGAGTTGGCCACTCCCTTCTTCCGAACACAACTAGTTCCTTACCAATTGTGAAGGTTAAGGAACCTTGCTTTACATCCACACATGCTCCGAAAGTAGCTAGGAATGGTCTCCCTAATATGACCGAGATGTACGAATGGTTCTTGAAAGTGTGGCCTCTCTTTCCCTCCTTCACAAGCACATATTCGGCCACACCAACTGGAACACGACTAGTTCCGTCGGCGAATTGGATGGTAGCGGTTTGAGGTTTGAGGTTAGTGAGGCCGAGCTTTTGAGCAATCGGGAGTGTGATAACACTTATCCCCGCACCTAAATCACATAAGGCATCCTTGACTAGGACAACATTGATTGTGTATAGGATGGAAAAGGTCCCTGGATCTTTCTATTTTTGCAGGATCACTCTTGGGGCTTCAATTTTCTTTTCTTGCTTGCTTTTTTCCCCTTGCTTTGAGTGTTCTCCAAGGAATTGGGAGAAGTTTTGCATCTCAGACTTGGCTCCATCGGGCGAAAGTTGAGAGTGGTGGGTTTGGAGCATTTGGAAGAATTTCCCGAACATGGAGTCAAGGAATTGCTCCGGGTAGGGTTTTGCATCTCGGATATGACTTTCAAGCTCAAAGGATATTGCCCAACACTAGCCTCACCTCCTTCCATTGCCTTGCCCTTATTCCTAGCTCTCTTGTTTTTATTCTTTCTCATTTTCTTCTCCGCCTCTTTGACCTTCTCATCCTCGATTTCACTCATGCAGTCAATCTCACCACCATCAATCGCTTTCACCTCTTTTGGTTCACTCGCCTTTCATTCACCAATATTTTGTTTCTTCACACTCTCTCCTTCATCGCTTTTTTTGTGCTCATCAATTCTTTCTCTCAATGGCTCTTTCTCCACTTCACCCTTCAACTCAGCCTTAACATCAACTCTCTCATCCTCCTTTGATTTCATCACATGTACTCCATCATTTCTAGCATTGGAGGTAGTTGGTTGAGGTGGTTGAATGTACTTGGGTGTTTGTTAGGCTAAGTTAGCCATATTACCCTCTAGAGCTTTCAACTTAGCTTTAAATTCTTGCTTATCCTCCTTCGAAAACTCTTGGTCCTGAGGATGTTAAATGATAGGGACATTTTGGTTTTGAGTGGGAAGTGGATAGAAGTTTTGTGGGTTTTGAGTTTGGTTAAAACGGGGTGGAACTTGATTTCCTCTTGGCCCCATGAATTGCCCTTGTATTGCTCCTTTAAAGTTTGGATGTTTATAGTAGGGGTTAGGTTGGGTGGCTTAGAATGGAGATTGGGCATTGGGATTAACACAGCCACCAACATTTTGTTAAAAGCCATAGTTAGAGTTGTTCCCCTTAAAACCACCTTGCCATTGAGGATTAGGAACTTGTTTGCCATAACCATAGCCTTAGTTTACAAAGAATTGGGTTTTGGTAACCAAATCCCCTTTGGTTGAATGGTCTTTGATTGCCATAACCGTTCCCGCCTTGAGGGTTGAAGCCCCTTTTGTTGGAATATTTTTGGTAGCCAAATCCATTCATTTGGCCTTGTTGGTTGTAAGGGGCCAGCATTGGCCCATAAGCATTGGGGTTGCCATCAAATTGTGGTCTTACCCCATTATCACCCATCGCATTGCATTGTTCAACATCAAATTCGCAAGGCTATTCCTCAACAAAGTTCCCATCAATCAAAGAAACCTTTTGAACATGACAATATGAAGACAAATGATCATACGCACTACAATTATTGGAAAACATCACACCAAGCCACTAGGCATACAATTGTAAGCTTGAGGTTTGGACTTACCTTCTCCCTTCATGTTCCAACCTCAGTTTATGCCTGCATACATGTCTCAGTATATGTCTCAGCCCCCGTTGTGATCGGGGGAGTTTTGGCGGTCGTTGAGTTCACCAAAACCCTCGATGCAAACAAAACTTATAAGTCCTAAGTACTTGCTAACAAATAGTATAACAAGTAAGTAGGGTCGAATCCAAAGAGAAGTATAGTCGTTTATTTGGGTTTCACAACAAGAAAATTGGCTTCGGCCGACCACGGTTACCGACTGAAAATCGGTCGGTAACAGGGGTTACCGACCGATTTTCGGTCGGTAAGCGGTGTCGGCATTTCAGTCGTCGGTAATCCAAAAATTACCGACCGATAATCGGTCGGTAAGGATTTACCGACCGATTACCGACCGATCACCGACTAATAACATCCGACCATTTTTTGGAGAGAATAATTGGGTTACCGACCGAAAAATCGGTCGGTAACCAATTATTCCCTCCAAAAAATGGAGACAAGGAATATTACCGACCGAAAGGTCGGTCGTATACCGACCGATTTGAAAATCGGACGGTATACCGACCGACCTTCGGTCGTAATCACACCATATTATTTTTTTTAATTTAAACTTCTTCATTACCGACCGAAAGGTCGGTCGGGTATTACTCCAGTTTATTTTTTTACATTAAAAATTTCCCATTACCGACCGATATTTCGGTCGGTATTCTGTCCAGATTATATTTTATTTTAAATTTGTTTTTTTTTGCTTTCAATATATTAAATGAATTAGAAAAAAGAAATTAATTAATAAAATATTAATAAAACTATTAAATAATATATCTGGATTAATATATTCATCAAAATCATTCCACAAGAATCAAATCTTCAAAATATGTTACAGAAAATTGCTCAACCATAACTTACACTACGCCACAGGATATTGTGTTCTAACTAACCTCTACAAATCTCTCGTCGGCAAAATTGTAGCAATTTTATGTTTATGTTACAAAAGAATGTCTACAGAATCTAAAAGTACCGACAAAATTGAAATAAATTTCATGATTTTCAGAGCAGAGGTCCCAGCTTAAGTTCTTCTTTGGTTAGGACTTCAGCCAACAGAAGCCATGACGGTGTGCCCAAGTGCTTCTCTGCGCTCATGAATCTATTTTCCGGCCCAGTCCTCTCAAGTTTCACCCGAAGCACACGCCTCTTCATCAAACTAGTATATGATCCTTGTACAACAGTATATTGTTGTTTTTGTGAATTAAACGAAGAGAAAAGCAGAGTTTTCTAAAATGTCTTCTTTTCGTACAACTGGCTTCTTGCTTCTTTCTTTGATGACAAAGCGGTCCTGCATAGAGATTCCCGAGACTAGATCCTTTAATCTGCACAGTATCAGAAAATAATAAGGCTTAATGGAGTTAGTATCTCAGAAAAAGTATTCACAAACTCTTAAGGAGAGGACAAAAACAATGTGACCAGGTTGAAATTGTATTACCTTGCTATACTCATGAAAAGGAGTACAACTGAAACTCCAACTACAAGAGGAAAAACTGGGCTGCTGTCAATTCCTATAGGAAAGAAAAATTGTTTCGTAAAAACAACCAGAGCGCCCCATAAATCATTGAACATCTGAACTAAATTGTTGTATCACTTTAAATAAAACAAACCTGCGTTGGATATTGTCTTCTATTCTGTAACGAAGAGGGCCAACATGAATTTGTCGTTGCTTCTCTAAGTCGACCTCAATAACGTCTGATATAAACTTTGGGTGCTTAATGGAGACCCGAACGAAGCTGTATCAGGTGCTTACCTTGGGCAAGTCTTTAACTTGGAAGAGCGTGATAATGGCAAGGGGAAGGAAGTCCTAACTTTTGATGGCTCACTAGCTGACTTAACCTCAACCCAAAGATGTGAATCTAATTCTGGAATCCTTTCACCCTCAACATGGCAACTCAAAAATGCTTATCTCGGTGCTTAAAAAACTATGAAGTCCAACCTTTGATGTCCTCAGAACCAACCTAAGCAGAAAGAAATGTAAATCATATCTATATCTGTATATCAATAAGCATCAGGATAGAGGATTCGAGAAAATCACTAGATAATTTAATAAAGATAATAGGAAAGATAATTTACTATAAGAAACTAGTGGTCTTCTTATGGTTCCAATATAGATATATTAATATAGACCACCACATATGTCACAAGCAAATAAAATTTGAACAACAAATCCTAATGAGCAAAATTTATCCACAGATCACAATTTTAAAAGAGGAAAATAAAGCATCAGCATATTAAAGTTCAATCAACCATAGCGGCATATAAGCCTCAGATAAATAAGAATATCAGCTTTGGATGAGAGCAAAGTCAATGACAATCTAAGGCTCTGCTTAAGCAATTTAAAATAGGATATTACCTTCACAGGTATAGAATCTGGTGATGCACGCTCAATCTCGGTACCGGACAGTCTATTATTAGCTACCTTGATCACATAGGTTGTGTCTGGAGAAGTCTCGTAATCGATAGGATCCAGATGAATCAGTAGTTGCTTCCTCATAATAGCCTTTTGATTCTGCCGTGCCTCGATTGAAGGCCCTCCTTGGGTTGACCAGACACAAAGTGATCATGCCCATAGCACTGTATGAAGCACATTAATTTGATCAAATAGAAGTATATACAGGTGGACGACTATGATTATTTAAAATAATATGTGCAAAACCAACATAAGCATGATGCATGCCTTGATAGTCAGAGCCTACTGTCTTCTTGCTGACTGAGAAAAACAACTTTGATTATAGTCAAAGAGGTGTGTCCTCTGGAATTCACAATCCAAAGTTCAGACCAAAATTTAGGTTAATTAATCGAACATAGAAAAGGCATGAAAAAATCAATCTTGAAGCACTTATTATGAAAGCATCTACTCTTCAGACTACCCTTCCAAAACAGAGGATAACAAATGATGCAATTATCAACCCATCATGCAGCACACAATCAAACTGCATACTTCAGAAGGTTTACTACTACTCAGGTTTTCTAGCCTTCATGCTACAATTATAGTGTCCCTGATTCCCAGTTCTTCTGTTTCACATCATAGACTTTAAGTAAAAAAAAAAAAAACATCTTTTAGGATTAAACTCTGCAAATTATGTAGTACAAATGTGTGACACATCCACCACATCACCACTTCTTGGTTTGCATACATTATTACACAACTTTATTTTATTTTTTTTTTGCTATGTTAAGTTAAACTGAACTGCAACGTTTTAGGTGAACCCCGTTCATCAGAGAAGGTAATAGAAAAACATAAGATGTATACCGACAAAGATAATGTGAACTGACAAACCTTTAGGTTTTAGAAATCAATGATAAGAACGAGCTGAGGAAGTAGCGAGCTGTCAGTATACTTTGTGCACGCTCTCTTCAGCAGGCAAGAATACATACATATCACAAAACAAACCCTTACTCATCTAGTTGACCTCTTCAGCTCTAACGATGCATTCATGTTTTCTGCTTAGCTCCCCATGAGTTTTTCTTTGCATCTTTGTGCATGCTTCTCTTCTTCAGTTCTGATAATTGGCTCTGCCAACGAACTTTCCAATCATTTTGTCCTCCATTTCCTAATACATAGAAAGAGTCAGGCATTTGACCAGGAACTAATCTTCATGAATTGTAAACAAAGGACAGGAACAACTAGGCTGGAAGAGGAATATTATTTTAGATTAAACACTACATGACAAAGTGACAAGTGAATTAACACTACTCGAGCAAATTGATAAAAAAATGCTAAGTTACTAACTTGCTCTACACAATGAACTCTATTTCAAAATTACAGTGGTCAAAACTTGCAACTTAAAACACTATTTTAATTTAGCTTTTGTCCTACAACAATGAACTTCCTAATAAGGTCAACAAAACTACATCATACTCCCTTGCTTATTCATAAACAGCGTAGCTAAAAAACAAGTTCCTGCACAAACAAGCACATATACGCAATAAGATAACTAATACCCCTTAAACAGAAGTTTTGGAAACATGAAAAATAATAATACCTCTTAGTCTAAATCTATATAATCATTGTTTATACATAATGGTTTCGGTTTCTGAATTTGTAATGCGTATAAACTGTATTTTCAAGAGTCTAGCCAGTTTTGATTCTTCCTCTTCAACTTAGGCTGTAAAATACAAGTCAATTACAGCTTGCTTACCTAGAAAGGCTTTATCAAACTACAAGAAAAAAGAACAGTAACTATAATTGAAAGTTTGAACAAAAGATTCTACAAGAAAAAAGTGTGATATAGAATAAGAACAATGTGATTAGCAGACTATACTTGCTCAATAGTTTAGAAACTAAACTAGGCTTAAACAGACTACTACTTCACGTCTTCACCCAATTACATATTCTACAAGCGATTACGCCACAAACAAAACGGAATGAAGGAAGAGTTAATACAATTACTTTGCTTGGCAGAACAACAACTTTTCAGCTATTTTATATTTGTTCACTTTATGTGTTCTCCCATTTCTGCAAATTATAATACAGTCTAATTTGCGATCAATTACCATAACAATCCTAAAGACTTCATCACCATCACAGGGTAGCAGAAAATAATCACCAACTAGTAACTTCACATATGTACAATCGAATATCGAGTTAAATCGAACAAGATGCAAGGTAATTTTCACCCAACCACATCATGGCATGTTAAGACTAAAATAAAGAAAAAAAATCTAGTAAAATTGTACATCTAAAATTGAAAGAAATGAAAACCCAGAAAATAAGAAAACCCTAGATCTAACATACAAAAAACGAGCTTCAAAGGGGAAAAAATCAAAAAAGGGCAAAACGAGCTTCAAACTCTAAATAACAAATCAAAGATTCAAATTAAAATAAAGGAAAAAACGACATTAAAAACGAACTAAAACCCAAAAAAAAAGCACACCAAATTCAAGAAAGAAAAGGCAACCTAGATCTAAACAACCCAGAAAATATTAAGAAAAAACAATGAAAAAAATCAAACATGAAATCAGGGGAAAAAAACCAAACCTAGATCTTGCGTTGGAGGCGAGGGCTTCGCGTTAGAGGCGGCGTTGGAGGCAGCTTCTTCTCGCGAGTTTAAAAAAAGAAAAACAACCCAGAAAATAATTGTTTTTTTAAAAAAAAGAAATTGGGTTTTGTAATTGAGATTAGAGATCAAAAGAGATGAGGGATGGATGTGGAAGAGAGAAGGAAGGAGAGTGAAGGGTGAGGAGAGATAGAGTGACGACAGTGAGAAGAGAGGAGAGGWGATGAGAGGAGAGAGAAAGTGAAGGAGAGAGTAGGTGGGGGGGTCCAGTTACAATAATACTACGTACAATGAGAGAGTAGCTTCCAGATTTTTTTTAATTTAAAAACATATACCGACCGATTAAAATCGGTCGGGGTATCGACCGATTTTTCGGTCGGTAACTTTTTTGATTTTTTTTTTTAATATTTTTCGTGCTGATGGAGGGAAATTGTTGGGCAATAAATATCATAGGATGCACCGACCGATTTCAAAATCGGTCGGTATTACCGACCGAATTATCGGTCGGTAAATTACACCGACTGAAAACGGTCGGTGTCGGTCGGTGATACCGACCGATTTTTTTTCGGTCGATAATTTCGGTCGGCCTTACACGAAATTCTTGTAGTGTTTAAAAACTCAGGTTTGGGAAGGAAAAGGAAATTGGAGTTGTAAATTGCTAGAACTACATGTAAACTAGGAAATAACGAGTTGAAAAACAATTATCACAAACACTTAGGAACACTAGCTTGCCCAACTATATAAAGGATTTGTATGCCAATCAAAGTTTTAGTCTCAATTCACCATTTAAGCAATTGTGATCTTAGATTAGCAAAATGGTTTGAATCATCTCCCAAGTCATCCAACTCTACCAAACTTGCTCAAACCAAAGTCCCCTTAAAGCTATCACAAGAATTAGTCAAAATTTGATTAAACCAATACCCTAAACAACCCCTCCAATCCTTTGCAAAGTTTGAACAAGGCAAACTCTCTCTCTCTCTCTCTCTCTCTCTCTCTCTCTCTCTCTCTCTCTCTAAAAGCCTTGGGTGGCCAAATCCAAAACCAAGCCAGATTGAGAAACCACAATATTAGGAACAAGGATGGTTGAAATGAGATGATAATATCATTTTGGCATAAATTGATCATAGTCGGGCTCCATAGCATCCTAAGCAAGTAAACTACTCACAAAGCATAATTGGAAGCAAGGAAACAACAAAAATAGCAAAAACAAAGATGGAAATAGCCATTGAATCAACAAAAACCAAAGAAAAATAGGGTATTAAATAACTTGCTCAAATCTAAACCAAAATCTACAAAACAAACTTCAAAAGACTCACAAAAACTCTAAGATTCTATCTATCAACAAAAGAAATCAAAATCAAAAGCAATAAAGAAGACCCACAAAAACCTTGTTGAACCCTAGTTTTGATGAATGAATAAACATACAAAAGCAAACTCATGTGTTTATAAAGGATGTGTGTGTTAGATGTGATTTACAAGAAAGATGTCTTGAAAGACTTAATGAAGTAAGGATCATCCAAAGAGTGGAAAGGGAGCTTTTGTGATTTTAAAGACTAATGAGTTCAAGGAAGAAACTCAAGTGCAAGAAACTCGAGTCCCTTGGAGAATCAAGATTCGAGACTTGCTGGTGATTCGACATAAGAAGCATCAGGGTATAATAAGTTTAGGATATATGTATTTTAGACTTATTGTAAGTTTAGCATTTGTGTGGGAATAAGGCTCAATAAAAATAAGGCATTAAAATCGATTTAAATAAAAGGAATTTTATTAAAAGATATAAATTAAGGATAAATGTTAAAAAGATATCTCTAAGTAATAAATAAATCCTAGGAAAATGATTTTTGAATAAAACCTTTTTACAACCTTCTAGTTTTATCTTGTTAGAATTTATTTATGGAAAATCGGATTTTACCTTATTATATTTTACAAAAGTATTTTTCGGCAAAAAGATATTTTTGAGAAAAATGGTTTAACTGATTTTGAGAAAATTAAGGAAACAAAACGTGTGAATAGTTGTAACCTAAGGCTTGATCATCAAGGAAAAAATTAGTTGAGAAATCTTAGGAATAAAKGGCTATATTCTAACTGATTAATAGGACGTGTGAATTATGGACGTGCATGCCAAGTTCCACTAAGGCATGACTTCCTACTTCGTAGGGAGTGATGTGTAGTGGACTTACTGCTTCCATTCCACGCTTAACATTGCTCTATAAATAAATAAGACCAAATCAATTGAACACACATCTGAGCAAAAAAGAATTTGAGTCATTCCTACACACATTGCTAAACAGTTTTTAGTTTTACAAATCGAGTTGTAATTGCTTCAAGTAGAGTTGTTACTTGAAGAGGGCTTTGGGTTTAGTGATAATCCAGAGAGGCTTGTAAGAGAGTTTAGCTTACAAGAGAGTGAGTGCTCAATCAACAAAGGGGTTGGTTGAGAGGCTTTCAAGTTCGAAAGGAACTTGGAAGAGGTCTTAGATTATATTAGGTTTGGTATCCGAACTAATCCAAGAAGAAATTCTATGTGGTATCAGGTCAAAGTTTTATCTCTTGACAAGTTGTCAAGGAGAGTTTTTGTGTTAGTGAAAACTCGCATCTCGTGTTCCTTTACTATCAGTTTTAAATTCCGTAAAAAGCTCAAGTTTCTTTAAGTTACAATTCCCCCCCCCCCCCTCTTGTAAGGTTTAGTAGATCCAACAATTAGTATCAGAGATAAGTTCCTCGAATAAACCAGGAAACCCTGACGAGGTAATTGCTGAACCTAAGAAACTCAAGATGAACAATCACGAGAAACTCGAAGAAGGTTACTCTACCCAACGTCCGCTTATGTTTAATGGGAAGTTCTACTCCTACTGGAAGAATAGGATGGAGATCTTTATCAAAGCCGAAAACTATRAGGTATGGAGAGTTATTGAAGCTGGTGATTTTGTTGTCACCAAGACTAATGCAGAAAAGGAGGTAATCCCTAAACCCATCTTTGAATATGACAAAGATGATTATGATAAGATGGAAACTCATGCACTTGCTGTTAAACTCCTTCACTGTGGACTTGGACCTCATGAACACAATCGTGTCATGGGGTGCAAGAAAGCTAAGGAGATTTGGGATTTACTTCAAATCACTCATGAAGGTACAAATGAGGTTAAGAGATCCAAAATCGATCTCTTGATGTCAAAGTACGAGAGATTTGAAATGATACCCAAAGAAARTATTCAAGAAATGCTCACTCGCTTCACTAATATTATTAATGAATTAGTTTCTTCTGGAAAGCAAATCCCAGTTGATGAACAGGTGAGGAAAGTCCTTCGAAGTCTTCCTCAAGATGAAAGATGGWGAGCTAAAGTCACAGCCTTGCAAGAAACTAAGGACTTCACTAAGTTTAATATCGAGCAACTTACAGGTTCTCTTATGACCCATGAGTTGCACTTAAGTTCAAGCAGTTCTAGTGAAACTCACAAGGCCTGGAACTTAGCCCTCAAGGCTGATGAGACAGAAGAATCTGAAGTTGATGATGAGGAGGCTGCCATGCTGGTAATACGATTTAAACGTATGGTTAAACCTAACAAATCTAAAGGTTTTGTTAAAAGAGCAGGTACCTCGAAGAATGAGCATCCATGCCATAGATGTGGTGCTCCTAATCACTAGATTAAAGACTGTCCCATACCTAATGCTGAAAAGGGAAAAGGGAAGATCAAGGAAACAGGAAAGGGAACTAAAAACTCCTTTAACAAGACTAATATGAGGAAAGCCATGATAACTGCATGGGGAGACTCCGAGACTGAAGGAGATGATGAAGACCAGAATGAAAGTGAAACAGCCAATCTCTGTCTCATGGCAAAGACTGAAGAAAATCAATCTCGTGAGGTATTTCCCAATCCCTAGAACTTAATGACTTTCACTAAATCAGTCTTGATTGATTTATTCTTGGCTTATGATGATGATTGGAGAGTAGTCACTAAGAGCTTAATTGAAACTGAAAAGGCTTTAGAAATTGCTCGGGAACACAGTGCTTGGATTGAAAATCAAAGAATTGATGTTCATGGAAAATTCTTTGAACTTTTCGATAAGAACCGTCTCTTGAAGGAACTTATGGAAAAGATCAAATATGATAACATTATGTTAAATGTTGAATTGACTCAATATAAACTCATGTGTACMGATCTGAATGCTCCAAGTTCCTCTAACCATACTTTTAACAAAGATTTTGAAAAACTCAAGATGAAACTTGAGGCACGAAAGAACAGAGAAGTTCATCAGTACATAGTGCCAAAATGGATTAAGAATTCTCAAACCAAAAGAACTGAAGGATTAGGCTATGTTCACATGAAACATAAAGGAAAGAAGAAAAAGTATGTTGATTTACCTAGCAATAGAAGTTGAGGCATTATTTCGAATCCCATCCCGTTGTTGTTATGACTAACCATCCTATGAAGGCAGTGCTCGAGAAACCTGAATTGTCTGGTCGAATGGCCAAGTGGGCAATATCACTAAGTAGCTTCGACATCAGTTACCATCCAAGAACGGCGATCAAATCACAAGCTTTCGTAGATTTTGTGGCAGACTTCAGTCCTGACCTAGAGTTGAAAGCTAAAACTGAAGCTGAACAAGTAAACCAGGTTACAGGTAAGGGCACTTGGGACCTATACGTAGACGGTTCATCCAACTTCAGAGGAGTCGGTCTTGGTATAGTCCTGAAGTCGCTACAGGGGGACAAGATAGTCCAAGCTATTACTTGCAATTTTAAAGCCACTAACAACGAAGCGGAGTATGAAGCTTTGATTGCAGGTTTGATGTTAGCCAAAGATCTTGGAGCTACCAACCTGAACGCGTACTGCGACAACTTACTCGTAGCCAGCCGGGTGAATGGTGAATTTGCGGCCAAAGATTCCAAGATGGCAGCCTGCCTGGAAGTTGCGAAAGCTAGAGCGTCCGAGTTCCTGTCATTCAAAATCACCAAGATCCCAAGAGACCAAAATTTGCAAGCTGACGCATTAGCCAACCTGGGATCCGCACTCAGGAAATCATAGTTCACGTCCGTCCCAATAGCACACTTGTCCAACCCCGCAATCTCCTAGAAGGAACCCGTCATGAGCACGTCAAAAGCTGAAGCTAGCAGTTGGGTAAAACCCATCCTGGATTACTTGGTGAATGACACCTTACCAGACGACAAGCTGGAAGCCCGGAAGCTGAAATTCAAAGTGTCCCATTACTCAATCATTCGCGGAGTTCTATTCAAAAAATCAACCAAGGGGCTAATGCAAAGATGCTTAACTGAAGCCGAATGGCCAAAGACCCTCCAAGAGTTCCATGATGGTGAATGCAGAGCCCATGCTGCAGGAAGATCACTAACCAACAAAATACTCACCTACGGATACTACTGGCCCTCCATCCAAAGAGACGCACATGATTACGCAAAGAAATGCCCCAAATGTTAGAGGCACGAGAACATGACACACAAGCCAGCAGAGCAACTGCATCCTACCTTAACCCCATGGCCCTTCATAAGGTGGGGGATGGATATAGTAGGCAAATTTCCTCAAGCTCTAGGGCAACGTGTTTACATGCTCACCATGACAGATTACTTGATGCCGGTCACGTGACTTCATTAATTTGTTTTTTTTTTTTGCTTTTTCAACCAAATTCCCCCCCCCCCCCCAA